>JBBMFX010000037.1:26516601-26530128 GCA_037832545.1 Rhabdalestes septentrionalis | reverse complement strand
TTCAGCCGAGGTGGAGTGCAGATGGCCCCTGACTAAGTCTGGTGTGCGACAAACCCCATCAGAGCCTATATGGAGGACCTCACATTAAGAACAACATTGGTATCAGGGTGCAGGTGGATCTTACAAGGGCTCGAAAGACTCATCACCTGGGCAAGGATGAGTTTTAAGCCCTCCAAATCAATGTCCATGGTGCTGAAGAAGGGGAAGGATATTGACAAGTTCTGTTTTTCCATCTCAGGAATTGTCATCCCAACCATCACAGAGCAACCTGTCAAGAGCTTGGGGAAACTGTTCAACTCCAGCCTGAAGGACTCAGCAGCCATTCAGAAGGCACCTGGCTCACCAAAGTAGACAGGTCTGGCCTGCCCGGTAGGTTTAAAGCCTGGATCTACCAGCATTCAATACTGCCCCGCGTCCTGTGGCCCCTGCTGATTTATGCGGTCCCAATGACAGCAGTTGGGACCCTACAGAGGAGGATCAGCACCAGGGAAGCCATACAGTACAGGGACTCAAAGGACTGCAAGGTGTCAACAGCTGGTATAAAGTTTAAGGACAGGAAGGAAGTGGAGTGTTGGGGAAGCAGTGGAGCTGGCAGAGTCATGCCTAAGACAGAAGACACAGCTGGGCACTGTGGCAACATGTAGAGCAGGCTTGGGCTACTTCCCAAAGACCCTCATCAGCCAGTCCCATGGAAAGAAAAGACACCACCTGATCCAGGAAGTAGTTAGAGCGAGTGTGGAGGAAGAGTGAGTGAGTAGGGCAGTGGGACTACGGCAAGAAGGATTGTGGATGAAGCACTGAAGCACAGGATCACCTGGGCAAACATCTTGCAGCCAGACTTCCAGCGGGTCCGCTTCCTGGTGCAGTCCGTCTACAATGCCCTACGAAGCCCAGCGAACCTCCACTTGTGGGGGAAATGTGAGACAACCTCCTGTCCTCTGTGCTCAAGCAGAGGTTCTTTGGAACACCTCCTCAGTGGCTGCCCGAAGGCTCTGGCGGATGGTTGCTATCGCTGGCGCCATGACCAGGTGCTCTGCCCAGATATGATCATGACCTCTCAATCTTCAAAACAGCTGATCATACTGGAGTTGACAGTGCCCTGGGAGGAACACATTGAGGAGGCCAATGAGATGAAGAGGGCTAAGTACCAGGAACTGGTGGAGGAGTATAGGGAGGGTGGCTGGAAGACCTTCTACGAGCCCATAGAGTTAGGCTGCAGGAGATTTGCAGGAAGACCTCTGTGCAAGGTTCTGTGCTGCCTGGGCATCATAGGAGCAGCAAAGAAGAGGGCCATTAAGTCCACAAGTGAAGCAGCAGAGAAGGCCACCTGGCTTTGGATGAATAGGGCCGATCCATGGGCTGCTACTGGGACGCAAGTTGGGGCCTGATCACCCCCTGCTGGGTCTACTGGGTGAAGTATTGAATAGTGATTATGTAACACATTTTTATATGTGCATTTATTTGGTATCTTTCCATTCATTCATCTTCTCTCTCTCTGTAATATTGAGTCAACAAAATCATTGTGTGCACACTTTAAAAAGGTATAAATAAACAAAGTGGGTAACATCAGCTTACCCATAAAGTGGGTAACATCAGCTTACCACACAATGTTCGGGACTGAGACACAGTCTCAGTTTTTAAATCCAGGCTAAAAACACACCTGTTTAGTCACGTTTTCTGTATATAAATTCTTTCTTACACTCCCCATACACATAAATCATGCACTTAAACTTATGCAGAACTAACTCTATCCTCTGTTTTCTCTGAGGGGAACTGCTGCACACCTGCTGGATTGATCTCCGGAGACTGCCCTCGACCGAGCCCGGCTCCACCGGGACCAAGGCGTCTCGTTATTTATCTAGTGCCGAACTTGATGTCTATTTCTCTCTGTGTCACTCTCTCTCTCTCTATCTCTCGCAGTGTTGTATTTGATGTCTCTCTCTCTCTCTCTCTCTCTCTCTCCCAGTGTTGTATTGATGTCTCTCTCTCTCTCTCTCTCTCTCTCCCAGTGTTGTATTTGAAGTCTCTCTCTCTCTCTCCCCCTCCTCTCTCTCCCTCCTTTCTTCCTCTCTGGGTCGACCTCTGGGTAAAAAGCATTATTGAAATAAAATTTAATTTAATTTAATTTAATCATATTTGGTGCAGCATCAGTGATAAGGCACTTAAACTTTTCTTTTAATTCTCACTCCATCAGTTTTATTTTTGCCAGAGCCATATTTTCTGCTGTGTGACTACTGCTGTGTGTTCTGCTCCAAGCAAAATGGTTCCAAGTTGACTGCTACTGCACTCTGCAGTGTTGCTCTGGCTTTTTCCTTTGCTTCTTGATATTTGTCATTACAAAATGACTAATAAATAAATTACTTAGCCACTTAAAAAAACGAAACCACACCTTCCTTGTAGGGAGAACATAAGTAGGTTCCAATATGTGCATGAGCTCCCTAAACCCCACATCTTCCACCACTGACATTGGCTGGGGGTCTTTAATAACTATATTGACTAAGGCATAATCTATCATCCTTTTCCTGGAATCTTTAACACAAAGAAGGTATCAGTGAAACAGATTGATTTGATGACATAATTGAAACAGATACTTACTTTCGCTTGTGCCGGCTCTGTTTGCAGGTTCCTCATTTTCATGAAAAGCTCTATAATGCCTGAGCATTGATTATGTGTTCTTGTTATACACCAGTTCCTTTTCGCACAGCAAACACTTCAACTTAAACCATGAAAATGCAATATGAAAAGGTATCATTTTGCATGGGGATGAAATCTTGTTTTAAATAAAAGTTATAATAACAATTTACATCTAAATGCCTTCTTAACCATCTTAAAATATTCCCACTTCGGTGAATATTCTTGTTTGCTGGTTCCATTTGGTATACAGACAAGTAAAGTAAAGACAAGAAAGTGTGTGTGTGTGTGTGTGTGTGTGTGTGAGTGAGTGACTATAGCTTCTACAATCAGTGCTCTCTCATACAATCTCCAACAAAACAACCCATGAAGTGCCGGCGGGATTCATACCCATTTATACCGGAAACAACACTTGATGAAACGTGTTGACAAGTAACGAACCGAGGCTTCATTTGTCATTGGTCACGTGGTTTTCTGCCAAACGATACATGC
The DNA here is from genome assembly GCA_037832545.1 of Rhabdalestes septentrionalis. Lineage (NCBI taxonomy): Eukaryota > Metazoa > Chordata > Actinopteri > Characiformes > Alestidae > Rhabdalestes > Rhabdalestes septentrionalis. The sequence goes on along the minus strand of JBBMFX010000037.1, from coordinate 26,527,005 downwards.
CTCGAAGTGGGGCTTCTTCTGCCACACCCCCTCATACTCAATGCACGCTTCGGAGCTTCAGCTTTAGGTTGCCCATCACTAGGGCTGGTGTAGGTTGCTGTTGACCCATCTCTCCGGTGCTTGAGAACGCTGGATATAGCAGCAGTCAAACAAGCCACCTCTTCCAACCCTCTTGTTGGAGGGCTCACCGTGGGTTTATTTCCCTGCTGCCTCCTTGCTGCTGGAGGTGACCGGCACCCAGTGCATTCAATGGCCACCACATCCTTACCTTGTCGCCTGGGGGAGGGAGTGGTGATCTCCTTCCGTCTCTCGCCTGCAGCACCACGGTTTGGTTGGCGGGATATTGTGTCACGTCTTTCCCCGTGTCCCCAATGAAGGCCGGCATGTTCCAGCATTTCCATTTTCACTTTCTTTATATTTAATAGACAAAACCAAAAGGCATGAGGGCCCGAACTGTCACCAAACAAAAGGAACACCTTGAAAGCAAAAGGAGAAGCTCTTTGTAGAGCAAAAACCCGCAATAGCCCTAGGGGTCACCCCATGACATGACAAATATGTTGCTGTCATAGGATTAAAATTTCTGTCCTGCTAGATCTACCATCCATGAGCATCTGTCACTCAAACTGATATCTATCCTTCCATTTGTCCAACAACCTAGTAGACAAATCCAGTTGAAAAAAAATTCTAGCCTGTCATATAGGATAATAAACAGAGGTATTGTGTATTATGCTATTTGAGCTTCATAGCACTTTAGACATGAAATAAAGTGGTAATGTGAAAAAGGACTAACTGCTAATGTGTACGCTACTGAGAAAATGAGAATAAATTGTCTTTTTATTGTGTTCTTTCTTGTCAATAAAACTACACAAGGCATCATATGAGAGGTGTTATAATACACTGCTCAAGAAAATAAAGGGCACACGTAAGCCATTTAGGAAGCAACTCTGATTGACAATCAATTTCACATGCTGTTGTGCAAATGGAATAAGCAACAGGTGGAAATAATGGGCAATAAGCCAAGACATATATTGCCCCAGTTCCTATGCTTTTTGGCTGATGGTAATTTTTAAATGCTGGCAGTGCTTTTATTCTAGTGGTAGCATGAGATGGGGTCTACAATGCACACAAGTGTCTCAGGTACTGCAGCTCATCCAGGGACATCAATGCATGCTGTGGCAAGGTTTGCTGTGTCTATCAGCATAGTGTCCAGAGCATGGAAGCGCTGCCAGGAGACAGGCCAGTACATCAGAAGATGTGGAGGAGGCCGTAGGAGCGCAACAACTGCTCCCTCCACCTTTGTGCAATGAGGAACAGGAGGAGCACTGCTAGAGCTTTGCAAAATTACCTCCAGCGACCAACAAATGTGCATGTGTCTGTTCAAACGGTCAGAAACAATCTTCATGAGGGTGGTATGAGGGCCCGACGTCCACAGGTGGGGGTTGTGCTTACAGCTCAACATTGTGCTTCGCTTCAGGATGAGTAGAAAAGCTAACTTACCTGGCTATGAAGAAGAGTCTTGTGTATAATTGGGTCTATATACAGTCAGAGTGTGGTAAACCTGAACATATTTGTGAGCACTTACTTACTTTTGTTATTTTTCAGTGACCAAAACTTTATTTTTGTGGATATTTCTTAGTTTCTGTTGCCTAACATTACCTCATTTGATTCTGTATTCCGTTCCGCTCCTACTCAATACTTTTACACCCTGGAGTATGAGGGTAAACTGAGGGATTCTGGTGATTGTAGCATGCTCTGACATTTGCGTAAATATAACCAACTTTCCCAAGTGTTTCATATTTTTGTTTTCAGCACAAATGTAGCTACAATATTATTGCAGGAGTAAATGGGTCTAAATAATATGTGAACTGTAAATGTACTGTAGCTTTTTAAGCTACAGTTAAAGAAATGTTTGTTGTTCCAAGCCGCAAATTTCATTAAAAGCTTAATAATCCATCATCTTGTCTTAATTTTTAACTGGCTCATACCTTAAAAACTTCAAGCGGTAAGATAGTAATGGCTATATAAGAGCAGCTGCATGCTGGAGCGAGAAGCTGTGCGTTTTATGTCTAATGTACACATGACCTGATTAGTCGACTATTCGCAAAAATAATCGGTGACTTGTTGACTATCAAAATAATAGTTTGTGGCAGCCCTAACTAACACTTACTTGAAGCAAAATGTAATAAGAAACGATATACATGCAACCTGTCCCCACACACACATTTCACTAACATCAATAAAAATAAAGCATTCAATTATTTTTTTATTGTACATTAGCAGGAAATATACGCCAAAGCTTCTTTTTGCTAAACTCTTACATTTTGCACCAGGCACAAAAATACATCTTTATAAAACACTCAAACAATATCCTGGTGTAAAAAATATACCATTAATAAATATTTCCTCTACAGAGATGGTTCTGGTAGATATCCATCGGGTGAATCAATAATGCGACTTTTGCTGGTAATAATAACAATAATAATAATAATAATAATAATAAATAAACAGAATTAATGGCTCTTAAGACCATCCTTCATTAATGTTGCTGTTTTAAGTTTGGAACAGATCAGACAACTAAATTTAAGACATTCAATAAACAGTCTGGGGCAATGGATCTCTTAATTTAACATTAACATTAAAACTGGTAATACATTGGTATGCCATTTATGTACAAATATTAAAAATTTCAATTGTTGTAAACATGCTGGAATTTTTGGATCTTACGACATTAAATAAAGAAATATTTTCCTCAGGAATGTAAACATAAAATAACAGTATGAACTAGGCTCAAAGAGTCTTTGTTAAGGGCAGCTGAAAGCTGTCTGTTGGGAGTGCAATTTTGTAGCAGTGCAACTTTTATGTCATTCTAGCAGGATGTGTCTTCTATTTTGATGTAAATAATCTATGCACGTGGTGTGTGGAGGCTTTTCTTAACCGTGTGCCTCACAATTTTTGTAGCTGTTACCCAGGTCAATGCGAGCAACCATTGTGGACACAACTTTGACCAGTTGCTGGGACCGCTGCTGTCCAGTCTGCAGAACCTCCTCATGATTAGCCTTCTCTACACTGTCATAGTCCATCACAGCCTGATTAGTGATCAAGGAAAGGGCGAAGACTCTCATTCCACAGTGACGAGCTACTATCACCTCATGGACTGTGCTCATGCCTGTGAAAAGGTGACAAATGCATTATAGTTAGGTGTATGCTGTAACCCTTAAGGGCCCACTTCAACTGCTCTCATTACTAGATCTTACCAATAAATACCATTGCTCATGGATTAAAGCGTGTGACGCATAGCTGATCCACTATGATATAAGAAGAATTTTTTTATATTGACAATGTAACATATCATATACCAGAATAACGAGCTTGCGTAATTTTTTCCACCAACTCACCAACAGCATCAGCACCTAAGCGGTGGAGCATTCTGCACTCAGCAATGGTCTCGAACGATGGACCCCCCAGCACACAGTACACACCCTCCCTCATAAAGTCAGAATAGCCAAGCTCTGCTGCCACTTCCTGGGCTAGATGCTGCAGCTTCCTGTCATATGCATCTGACATGCATGGGAAACGAGTTCCAAACCTAAACAGAAACACAGGGACAGAGAACTGTAACCATAACCATAACATTAAATCTGCATTGGATTGAAAAGAAGAAAGGAGTTATAAGTCATATATGGGCCAAGCCATTCTACCCAATACAAACAAGCACAATAACTAACAAGTGCAAAGTCTATCACAACTATATATTGTTGCTGTTGGTACAAAGCCTTTTATGTTGATTTTTGTTTTAACTTATTTATATAAAATGTGTACACTCCAGCTGCCATTTAATACTGTGTGTTAAATGCCCCAAAATAACTTGGTATGAGTTATTACACTAACGTTCACTAAAACTTCTCCAGAAGTTACAATCCTAGAAACAGCAGGTTTTGTTTTGACAGACACAATATGAAAACTAAAGGTCCTATAAGGTCCACTGACAAACTCTCTTTCCACTCACCTGTCCTCATTTGGTCCACATAAGGGATTATTTCCAGCGAACCCTGGTATGTTAATGTGGTCTTTTATGATCATCACATCTCCAACTTTGTAGTCCTGGTTTAGCCCTCCAGCAGCATTCGTAAGGATGACTGTCTCAACACCAATCAGCTTCAGGATGCGCATGGGCATAGTGATCTAAAAAAGCAGATATAGAATGAAAAGTTAAAAATAGATTTTAAGTCCTCAATGATTATATAGCTGGATCTATTCCCAATTGTATACACTCTATAGTGGATCACTGATGCCTGTATGTGTGTATGAAGACACAGGATCCGATTACTCAATCCGCCACTGAAGGTAATCAGGAAATGTATATACACTACCCACAAAAATGTAAGGATACTCGGCATTCGGGTGCAATGATGAACCTAAAATGCACATGTTTGAATGCACATTTCCAACTGTGTTACGTTTCAGTAATTTTACACAACTTGCTTTTCTCTGTCAAGGAGCATAACAGCAAAATTTATGATTCATGAATCACCCAAAAGGAGTCACAGAAGGGCATAGATGTGGACATGGTTTGGCCACATCCTACACTGATGACTGCTTCATTGTGACCAGTGCCCTGTGGCACTCAACTCCAGGCACACTTAAGGGACGTGAAAGGCAGCCAACTGTCACGTCAGACCACCATAGTCTGCATGTTAGACGACCTGCACGAGTACCTAAACACACCACCAGGCACAGGGAGCATTTATGCTAGAAGAGGGACCAGTGGGCCTCAGTGCTGTTCTTTGATAAATGTCGATTCACACTGAGCAGTATCGATGTCTGCTAACGATGTTGGAGCGGTCAAGGGGAGCACTCTGCATCAGCTTTTAGTGGTGGTTGTGTTACAGTGTGGGCAGGTGTGTCTAGTCAATACAGAACTGCCCTACACTTTGTGAGTGGTACAGTGACAAGCCCATACTACCTGAATAACCTCATTAATCCAGTCATTGTGCCCCTGCATGAACAACATAAGCTTAATTTACATTGAATATAGTGGCCTCCAGACCTGAATCCCATAAAAATTGTACGATCAGATGAGTCGCTATGTAAAGTCTCATAAATCTGTACCTCAATGACCTGAGGACCGCCCTTCAAGCAGAGTGGGATCCTATACCTCAGCAGCCAATAAATTCACTTGCGATCAGCATGAGATGTCATTGTCCAGCTGTAATTGATGCTGAAGGGCACATGACCTGTTATTGACATTTTTTGTTGTGGTATACTCACCACTGTTGTTGGTGTTGTTTCAATAAATGTTTGAGATGAGGAAATCACCATTGCATGCTCCTACTTAAATGCTCGACTTTAATAATATATAATAACACTTTAATGTGACGTTTTTACATTTTCCATAAATTTCACCCGAAAACCAAATATCCCTCAATTTTGTGAGTAGTGTATATATAAAAACTGTAGTATGATGTCTAAAGTGACCTTGTGTGGGCACACCATTCTATTTAGACCTAAGACATGAAAGGCGGCAAGCTGGGATGAACAAATAAAATTAACAATGAGCTCTAACAGCTTGGAGTCAATGCTTGAGTAATTAAGTTTCTATAAATATTTGCTGAATGTGCTGAGTATAATTAAATCAGATGCACAGTGTAGTGTGTCTCCACTTTTTATTGGGTTTATGAAAATTCCTTCAGAACCATCCACTAACAGGTTCTTTAAAAAGTAAAAAAAATCCTTGACTTCACTCCAAAGAACATTTTGGCAACTTGATTTTGTAAAGTGCACTAACATTCCAGGGTACAATAGCCTTTTGTGACAAGAAAGGGTTTTGATCCTGAAATTCACCTTTTGGATAGGATAGCCTTCATAGAGGTGGAACCTTCCCTGCATGCAAACACATGGCTTTCCTTTAAGAGTACCAAACACCAACCGGCCAGCGTGACCATGCACTAAGGAAAACACAGCAAACAATTAAAGCAGTGCCAGGTCACTTATTAAGCAATCAAAGAACCAATATTAAAAACTGACTTTTAATTGTCAACAAAACTAATTTAAAAGGTTAGCGTACTTTTTTTATACTACAGACATCTAACCATTCACAATATATTTTATGAGCTGCTGTAAGCATCTTGACCAGTCACAGATATTATTATCTTATCATAATTATTATATTAGTTCAAATGACACATACCATGTCACATTGTTGACTTACAAATGTTTGCTTCAACATTTTGCAAGGCATATAGCAATCACAAAATATACTAGAATGCTTGTTTTTTTGTGCAGACCTATTACGTAAAACTATTAACAAACATGCGGATTACATGTAATGGAAATTGAACAAGACACTGTAGTCACCATATTCTTTTAATAATATGAAGCTTCCTCTAGTCACAAGACTTAACAGGTATGTCCCTGTGCATCTCACCTGTGCTTTGGGGGAAGTTGGGAATATCGCTGTAATTAAAAACCTTCTGATCTTTCAGCATGTCAGCCAAGCCCCCCAGGCCTGAGCCACACACAATACCCACCAGGGGTCGGACTGGGGCCTGATCCAGGAGCCAGTCGGCAGTTGCCCTGCATTCCTCATAACCACATCTAAATCACAGGGACAGAACAGATGTAGAGGTTAACATACTGTGCTGTAAAAATAGTGGTCATGACCCTGCAAACAAAAGGAGTGTTATGAGGTAATAAAGTGGGATTGATAATGAATGAGAATTTCAAACTATCAATAAAATAAAACAATGTTTGATTTAGTCAAATGACTTGGCCCACAGCTGTGTATATTTTCCATTTCTGTAAGGGGATTGCCCCGTGCCAAATGAAAAAACGTCCCAGTGAGTTGTCAGTTGTCAGATCCCCATTAAAAATACTGGCCAAACCTGAGCATCAGTGGACTGATTTTATTACAATTATAATGATACAATGTTGCTGTCGGAAAAAAAAAAATCCTGTTTCTAGAAAAAAGAAAAGGAAAACTATTCCATTTACAAGAAGATATGTTGCCACAGGGAGGTGCAATTTGTCTGGAACATTGTTTAGGATGGTCGTGTGTCAAAGTAACATCAACATTGCACGGATCACCATATTGCCTGCTCCAGGTTTTCTTCTACTTATCAACAAATTTTTTTTTCCAATCTCTTGAAAATATATATTTAACAGCAGATCTCATTCTTATGTACATGATGTAAACATGATTTGAATCAACTATATTTCATGCATTAATTTTTCATTGTAGTCTTATGTCAGTAGGAAAGCCTGTTTTTAATGCTCGTTTTGTGTCTTACACACATTCACACATGTTGATGCCATTATAATTCCTAACGTCATAAATGTAATAAGTGTTTTAGTGTTTAATGTACCATGCTTACAGTAAACATGGACAGACAACAGGAAAATAAAGCCACCGCTTATCATTGTAACACCTGTTCTATAAGCCTACGCTGACATCCTTAAATACTTTAATTAAAGGTTGTGTTTATTAACCACTAATAATTCAGTTCAACACTAAGTAATGACTACAGTTATATTACAATGGTTAAATTAGAAAACACAAGAAGCTTTTAAGTCATGATTAAGCATACAACAAATCCCTAGTAATGACTAGAGCACTACAGTGTAGAAATGAAATGTACAAATCTGAACTGAAAGCTACAGTGTAAATTTGATGTGAAACTACAACAGTTTGAGTTTAATTGTATCACATTTTTTTGCAGTATATCTTGCGAGTGTATTTTAAAACATACAGAATGTACTGTCCTATATTTTCAATATGTTATTTGAATGGGAACTCAACTTACTTCAGGAATTATTCATGTATAATTGAGTCTGCGCAATAGCACTGAGAAAAGTGAAAAAAGTATAGAAGTTATGTTCTAGATATTATATCATAGATAACTATAGAAAGTGCTATAAAAATACTGTATGGGACGAAAATAAAACAAATATTTATACTACTGTTTATCAGTACAAACATTTTGTAAGTATTGTAATTTTTACTGTAAGTAATTTTTAAGGGTCAATCTAGCTTATTTTGGTCATTGTGTTCATTTAATTAAATAAAATCACTTATTCATTGCCAAAGTTGAGGGTTATCATAGTTTGTATGGCGGTCTGAGATGCTGTCGAGAGAACACCCCCAAAACTCCCACCCCCACGTGCTTTCTCAGAAACGTGGTGGAAATCACGTTGCACCCGCAGTGACGTCACGGGCGAATGAGTGCATCAGGACCACACTTTTCCACATGAGGTCCAATTCAATGACGAAAAGCAGAACAGATTACAGTAATAACAATCGAATAAACCTGCTTTAATTGTCATTATGAAGTTGATCATTCTGCCGATGACAGATGAAATTAACAACCAATGTTAGCCCTCCGTTTTCCACTAATATATAGTTAAGTATAATAACATATATCCACTACATCAGTTGTTATAAGACGTAATTTGCATATCAAATAAAGTCATTGCTTTGTAGCCTTGCCCTCCTCCACTGGCGCGCGGTTGCATCATCCTTGAGCGGAACTGCACACACATACACTATATGGCCAATAGTATTGGGACACACCTCCTAATTATTGAATTTATCATTGAAATATTGAATTCACTCCAGTGTTGGTAATCTTAACACTTAAGCATACCGAGACATTCTGAACAACGCCATTTTTCCAACTTCGTGGAGGGTTTGGGGAAGATCCCTTTCTATTTCAGCATGACTGTGCCCTAGTCCACCAAGCAAGGTCCATAAAATTATTGTTGGACGAGCTGGGTGTGGAAGAACTTAACTGACCCGAGCCCTGTCCTCAAACCCATCCAACACCTTTGGGATGAACTGGAACGGAAAATCTCGCCCAACACCACTGCCTGATCTCATAAATTTTCAACAGAAGGAATGAGTACATATCGCCATAGAAACACTCCAAAATCTTGTGGAATCCTTGCAAGGAATCTGTTATAGCTAGTAAGGGGCCCAAATCCATATTAAAAGGTATGTATTTGCAACGTCATTAACGTCCCTTTTGGTGTCCTGATACATTTGTCCATCACAGGCTTCTGAAATTTCTCTCTGAAATTAAATCACACGATTTTCATAGCTATAAAATGAAACAACATCGATATTCTCCCTGCTTTTTATCAATTTCAACAATATGCAAAATATAAACTCGAGACTACAGCTTTGTAATCACAGTAGCTACCCACAGCTCACACTTACCCTGAGGCTGAGGCTGAGTCCGGGAACATTTTAGAGATTTATTTTGAGTTTAAATTGAGTAAATATGCGAGGTTACAGCACCCAAAAAGGGCTAAATCTTTCGTTTCGTCCTCGTGTATAGAATGTGAAATGAGAGTAATTTCCTCTAGTGGGGAAATTTAGGTCACTCCCCCATGCATCACATCTGAAGCACGCTGCTATTGGCTCAGCTCGCAGGCGTTGGTCATGAAATGATGCTGTCAAGGTCAGTCATTGGTGTGTAATCTGAGCAGAATGAAACCAACGATAGTGCCTAAAATTAATTAAAAACAAAGACAGCTGGTACTACCAGACCAAAAACAATGAATAAATAAATAAATTAATAATTAAAATAATTATAGTCTTTTAGTACACAGCACATAACCATTCACAAAAGGACACTCAATGTGCTTTGTACATACTACTATATAATTATGTAAATTGAATTGTTTCTTAAAGAGTCATTAAGAATGATAAAGTATGAATGATAAATAAATAAATAAATAAAATAATAAATTATGCGTTTGGTTGGGCATGGATCAGTGTTGGCATCAGCCATTTTTAACAGTGTGGTCTGCTTGGGCAGCAGCACCTCCACTGGGGAAAGAAAGACAATGAACAGGCTGATCCTGAGGGCCAGCTCTGTTCTAGGATGGCCTCCGAAACCAGTGGTGGTTGTGAATGACAGGAGAATGGAGTCTGAGAGCACTGAGAAGCTGTCAGACTCTACAATAAACACAATGCAGTTGACCACACACGTACAATAGTCAAACAAATGCACAAATCCAATGCACCATGGAGTGATAAGTGGTAGTTTCTCTCATGTGTAAGACAGTCTCTGGTATCATGACTACACGGCAATGGAGGTCGAACGTTTAGGGGCATTTTAAGAAAACAAAAGTGAAGAACATGCAATGCAAAACAGAACATGCCTTCCATGACAGTACACAGGGGATGCACAAGCATCTGAAAAGGAAGCACATTGTGGCTGATTCAATTTCTGATGACGAAGTGAGACAGTCTCGGTAAGCTAATTGGCTAGTTGGCATTAACAGTGAGCTAGACACATATGTATTGTGTTTACTGAAACATATAATAGTGTGACGATCCGGCAAGGGCAGCGGACTCCCATGAGCCTTTGCGGGGAAGTAGGGGGTTTTAGCAGGTAATTTGGG
>JBBMFX010000037.1:26505813-26516501 GCA_037832545.1 Rhabdalestes septentrionalis | reverse complement strand
ATATATATGCTTATCTCTACCATATATATGCTTATCTCTACCATTTTTACGGTATGTCATTTGCCACCTTTCAATACATTTAAACAAATTAACGAGTTAGTACATAGTAGTAAATTAATATGTTTTATTTGTTGCATCTATATTAATATTCATAAAGGTTAACAAACAAACCAATTGTTAAGATAAATTCAGAAATGGCAACGTGTATAATTAGGTCTTATTTATCACCTCTTATATTACGTATCATATTATTATTATTATTATTATTATTATTATTGTTGTTGTTGCTGTTGTTGTTGTTGTTTTTATTATAATTCTAATTTATAAAAATCGTCCTAATCTTGCAGCCACTGTAAAAGTATTTCAGTAAAAGACTAAAGGCCTCCCTGGATAATAATCAGCAGAGCTAATTTTACTTCACATGAACAGTGGTCTAGCAAGTGAAATTTGATCAAGGTCTTTTATTCAAAATAAGTGCTGGTTTAACATGGTCCCAACAATTTCAATACAAAACAGAAATATATCAATGAAAAGAGGTTTCGTGCTTTTACCATTGGTGTTTTTGTTGTTGTTGTTGCTGCATAACAAATGGTTTTTACCACCCAAAGAATGATTGTGTCAGGAAGTTAACATGCTAATCTACACTGGGGCACAATCATGAGCTAATTTAAGGTGTACAGAAAACACAACAAAAAAGACATTAAATCATTATAATTACAAGTACTCAGCTCTGTGAAGTTGAATCAGCATAAGTCCGAACACTTTTTTGGCCCATAGACTCCAAACCTGCATGTTCATTTCTCCCAGACGAGAAAGTTCTATCTGATCTGAACGCCCTTTGCACCATCGTGCATAACGAAATGTAAAAATGACCCTTCAAATATGAAAAAAACAACAAAAAAAACAAAACATGTATTAGAACCAGGTGCGCTTCAAAGAGTATCACCACCATCCCTTAAGTTTGGTCTTTCACTCTCTCTATTTTTCTTTCTTTTCTCTTTATGTCTCTCTTTTCAAATGTCAATCCGCGCGTGTAGCGCCGAATGCTTGGCCTCGTGCTCCCAGTACGAGTAGAGCTCGGCTGGCTGGTGCTGAGGGTGGTGAGAATGGTGAGGGTGATGATGCGGGTGATGGTGGTGGTGATGGTGGTGGCTCATGCCGTTGTACGAGTTCATGACGTTGGGCAGTCCCACGGCCTGCATGCGAGCGTACGGGCTGTAGGCCTGGGCCGTGATGCCTTTGACGGCCAGGGGGCTCACGGCCGTTCCTCCTCCTCCACCTCCTGCTCCTCCACCATCACCCCCTCCTCCACCACCTCCTCCACCACCTCCCCCGTTGCCCATCTGGCAGGACGCATAGGGCACGTGCGGAGGCGGTGGTGGAGGGGGAGGAGGGGGCTGCGGTTGAGCAAGGGACCAGTTCATGCCATTCATGAAGCCCGTTTGGAGATATTTGGGCGCCGCAAGGTAGCCATAACCCTCCGCGCCAAAGAGGGCCTTGCCTGGCTGGAAGTGAGCCGTGGGCGGCCTGAAGGGTCGCTTCATTCGCCGCCTTCGTCTGTAGTTCCCTTTCTCGAACATATCCTCGCACGCGGGATCTAGGGTCCAGTAGTTGCCCTTGCGCTCCCCTCCGCCTTCGCGCGGCACCTTGATGAAGCATTCATTGAGACTCAGGTTGTGCCGGATACTGTTTTGCCAGCCCTTCTTGTTCTTCTCGTAGAAGGGGAACTTGTTGATGATGTACTGGTAGATGCCGCTCAGCGTGAGACGCTTCTCCGAGCTCTCGCGGATGGCCATGGCGATGAGGGCCACGTATGAGTAAGGGGGCTTCTGGGACGGGTCCGCCTTGCCTCCCACTCCCGGTTGCTGCTGCTGCTGCTCCTCCTCCTCCCGCGCAGTATGCTCCTCTTTGATGAAGCTCTCGGCCTTCACAGACTCGCCCTCGTGCGCCATCAGAGCTATGGCGTCATCCTCCAAGTTGTGGTAAGATGCCATCATCACGCCTTGTTAATTAAAAAACAAACACGTCAAAAATAATTTAAAACTATCCAAAGTGAAAAAAATCCCAAAACATCTCAAAACAGGCCTCCACCGATCTAGGTGCTGATTTGCAAAGGCATCACTGACTGTTACTTTAACGCATAAAAATAAAAAATAAAAAGAAACAACAAAACTGAACAAAAATACCTAGTCAATATGTCTGGTTTGGCAGTTTGCAGAGGAAAACACAAACATGACAATTTGAAGAATCCAAGAGCCTGAAATGTAAAAAATCCAAAGTCCATGCCAAACTTCAAATCAATAAATGTATTTTAGATGATAATTTGACGAATCCAAAAGTAAAAAATCAAAAAGCTATTTAAGCCAAAAAAGAATCATAGTTGTTTATTTTAAAGATCTAACACGTAAAGGCCAAAATATCAAGGGTAAACAAGCAAAACGCCAGTCAAACCACCCGTGCCAGCAACTATGTAGAGCTGAAACATAACAAAACAAGCTAAAATATCAAAACAAGCAAAAAAGGGGAAAACACCAATGAAGACACCTGCGAGAGCTGCTTTGAAGATAAAAGGACGGGAAGATTAGTTTGGCTGCTTTACGTACCTGATATTTAGGAGCAGTGTCTTCTTTTTGCATTGCCTTCAAACGATCTGAGTTACCACAGCCATGGAAGTTTTTGCTTTGAGTCTGTGATATTGTCTTTTAGCAGATGGGGCTACTCTATCTCTGTTTCTCTTTCTCGCTCTCTCTCTCTGCTCGATCTGCACTTCTCCTGCTGCTCGTTCTTCTGAACGTCTTGTAGATCCTCTCGTTGCTATTTGCTGTGTTCCGCTTTCGTCACTTTCTCTCTTCTCCACTGAGCGGCACTTCTTTTCAGCCTTTTTTCTGACCAACAGTGTTAGAGGTCCCCCCTTTGCTGCTCGAGCTGCGGTTGTGTTGTATAATTAACATGTGGTACCTAAAGACTATCAGGACGCATTAAGACCGTGATGTGAAATGAGTTCTTTATAGTTCGTAATGGTGCCGTGGGATTCATCCTGTTTCAGAGCACTTTAATACAGTGATTTTCGGACTGCAGGTGACTGGCTGTGTGTTCGTCTAAAGCCTTTATTTTGGAGCTAAATAATGTGGAAGTGGTGTCAGGGACTGGCTCTGAAGGACAGGCTGTTTGACACTTTTCTGCTCTCTGCTTGTCTGTCTACTGTTTTTTCTCCTCTTGAGCAGGTGGAACAGTATGATCGTGAATGTCAGCGCATTTCACCAAACAAGGTAGGCAATAGCTCCAGGCATTAAGTGTATTCTGCACTGCAAGATGTACAACAACTATACTACTACTACTATCACCACTACTAACAACAACAATAATAACAACAAAAACAACATCAACAATAATAATAATGCACTATTTTGCTCTTTTATTTTTGTTTTTATTACTTAAGTACAAATAATAACAATAGGATAATGTCAATAAAGAAAGATCAAGAAATATAATAACAATATAACAGCAGTCACCAACAAGAACAACAACAAAAATAACACCAACAATAATTATATCAATAACAATAAAATAATAACACTAGTCCTTATCATTATTATCATTACTATACAAATAATATTATAATTATTATTACCCCTATTATTACCCCTTTTTCATCTTCTTCTTCTTCTTCTTCTTCTTTTTCTTCTTCTTCTTCTTCTTCTCCTTGTTATTATTATTATTAGTAGTAGTAGTATTATTACTATTGTTATTATTATTATTATTATTATTATTATTATTATTTTGGTTGTTATTATTATTATTATTATTATTATTATTATTATTATTATTATTATTATATGATAATAAGAAAAGATGACAGAGTAAAAGATGTGAATATATAATAATGAATAAGAAACATGAAGTTTGTGCTGATTAATCAAGTGCAGTCATGAGGAGTGGAAAGGCGCAGACAGGAAGATGGTACACATTCAGGGAATTGCAGAGTTACAGAGGGATTTAATGCACCTTTCAATTTTCCTGACCTGCTCTTTCACATTAGGATGTTTATGGTTCAGAGTGCAAGAATTCGGAGGAACTGGAGGTTGCAGGCCAGTAGGACAGATCACATCTCTGAAAGCAGAAAGCAAAATTAAAATTTACGAAAGGCTGCTCATGCTCAGTGATGTGTTCCTGAACACTGAGAGGAAGATTTAAAGGATTATACTGTTTATAATTATTATAATTCACTGTTTTGTTTTACACTGATAGATATCATTGACAGAGTTATTTATAAAATTATATAGATAATAAAGGTAGGCAAACAGACATATGCAATGAATACTATTTAATTACATGTTTTATACATATTTATATGCACAAATAGATAGATAGATAGATAGATAGATAGATAGATAGATAGATATAGAGATAGATAGATAGATAGATAGATAGATAGATAGATAGATAGATAGATAGATAGATAGATAGAAAGAAATATTACATTACATGCAAAATAGATATTTACATATTTACACACATACACACAAAGCCATCAGACCACAAACATGACAAAGTGTAGTTAATGTGTGATCGCTGTGTGTAACCATTCTATGCTGTGTGAGGTTACTGAGTTGTGGTTGTACATTTTGTTAAATTGAGAATGTTTAAGATAAATTAATGGTTAAAACATATGTGTGAATTGTTTAAAAAGGTAAAGAGGGACAAATACTTAGAGAAAAGATCAAAACAGTTTTACTGTACTGTACTGAGCTCCTCTGAAGTAACTCACTACTTTGCATTACCCTGACAGAGGAATACATGCGTCTTCAATTGAATCAAGTAAAGCCTTACGGTTTACCTTTCATGTTGGCCCTGGCTGATCCTTTGCCGGACCTAATGAACGGGTGGGGGCTTCCTCACTTTGTAAAGCCCAGGCCTGACCTCAGCCTTAAATTACAAAGCGTGCTACAAAGCTTACAGAGCAGCCTGTGCTCTTCCTGAAGGTGCTCGCTGTTGCTTCTGTTTTAAGAGTACAGGCTGTGTTTGCCTTTCTTATCACCCACAGGAAACCTATGGGAAGCTCTAAGACATTCTCCCAACATCTTGCCTGTCAAATTATTATAATGTATTGTGCCTTAGAACAGTGAGCCTTGAATCTTTAAGTAAGTAAGTAAGTAAGTAAAGTTTATTTATAGAGCGCATTTCACAGACAGGGAGGTCACAAGGCGCTGCACATAATGTACAATCAAAATAACTAAAACACTAGAAAATAAAAACAGACCATAAACCATCCATAAATAAAAATAAATGGGTAAAAATAAAAAATAAAATATGAAATAATGAATTTATTAACACACATATGAGCCTTTTTGTTGTATAGAGGTTTGGAAGAGGGAGGGAAACCTCTTTGTCAAAATAGCCACACTGCTTCAGTCGGTTTTGATAGATTTGGTCATTGCCTTTAGCATTATTCCACTGACGACATAGCACTACAATGCGCTCAACATCTCATTATTTCATTTGTAGTAGGTTTAAGGTAGTTGAATCATGCCATTCACCCAGTCCATACAGTCCTGATATATAAACAGAAGCTGCAACAACAGTCCATTTTGAACAGAACATTTACATATGTCCATCTATTCAGCCCACAACATTTACCCTGAAGTTACAAGGGGTGTTTTAGTTCTTAGTTAATTAGTAAATGTAGCACAATACAGTGGAGCCAATCATAGTGCTTTTAAAGGCGAAGTTAAAAGACAAAATATAAGCGATGGAGAGTTTGGAATGTGGTCATGTATTAAATCAACTACAATTGGTTTTGTTGATGATCTGGGAAAAAAACAAATAAAAGAAAAATTGTTTGTGTGCTTGTCAAGGCCTTGAACTCTGTGGATCTACCTGTCTTGACCCCTTAAACTTGACTCCTTGATTAAACAATGTAAACAGATTTATTCCAAAGTGAGGAATGGAACCGTGGGTCAACATACAGATATTGACCATAATAATACACAGGGTGTGGAAAAATATAATTTAACACTTTAAATGAATGTGTAAAATATTAATAGTGGTCATTTGTCTGCAGAGTCTTATAGGCTAACTCTTTGAATTCATGAACTTGCTTAAGCCCTTAAAACTATGGATAAGTCTCAGTTAGGCCTGTGGTTGTGTGTTTGTTGTCATTTTCAATCCAACTTGTTTTCACCAATGGGTGAAAGAAATACTTTTTTTGTTATTTACATAGCTCAATCTGAACAGTAGCACATAAAAAACAAAACTTGTGCAGAGGGGCTTTGTACACTGGAACATAGGTCTAACATGGGAGTCCATGGTCACTTTTGAAAATCTGCGATGCTAAATATAAAATTGTTTCATAATATATGGGCACTCTTTGTGCAATTCATATTGATAGTTATTTCTAGATAACTGTAAAATTCCATATTTTGGTCAATACTCTTGGACTGTCTCAGTTTGTCTTATTGATTTATAGCCCAGTGACTGACACTTGCGAGCCAACAACATTAAATAGCACTGTAACAACATTGTTATGGAAGATAATGGAGGGTAAATGGATCTGAGGTGCTTTCTAAGCCCTTACTGTAAAACTGTGTAATTGATTTATTTGATTGTTTGCTTGATTGCTTCTGTATCTTTACTTTTGTTTTGTTTGTTTTTTGTAAACACTTGTAATAATAAATGCATAATTTCTAAACCCGCATTTTGGGGTTCGAAGAAGGTGAGTAGATTGATGTCTGTATTTGCTTGGTTTGTATGAAATTGCTGAAAATGAATAAAAATAATGATGTGAAAAGTTGTAAAATTGCAATTTTATTCAATGAAGAGTATGGTATGGCAAGGGAAACCTCACTACACCTAGAGCACATTTAGAGCCGTTAAGAGAGAAGTCCAGCTTTGAGACAGAGAACAAACTGTGCTCTGATAGGGGCTTGATCCTTTGATGGGCCACGCCACAGCCTGAAATGGAGCGTCCAAACACTCTTTTGTTTCAGGACGGGTGCAGGTGAAGTTGCTGAGGGGTTTTACACTGAGCTGCCTTTGATCAGGACCAGCTCACTGTAAACAAGTCACAACACAGTTTAGGCCTGTACACACTGATTAGAGCTATGCAGAAAAACAAAATCATACACTAGGAAAAAAAATGTTGTTCCTTCACTGAAATAAAAGTAAAAGTAGCTACCAAAACCAGTTTCAGTAAGAGGCTACAAGCCAAAAATTCCTCTGAATGGTACATAGTAGTTCTCAAGTTTTATATTCGTATGTATATATAAATAAATGAATTTCTGGGCCATCAAAATCTACATTTATTTATTAATAGAAATTAGTGTCAATTAGTAGAAAAATGACTCTTCCTGTTGGCTCCCATTAGAAGAAATAAGCTTATTGTCATTATGAATGGCAAGAAATCAAAGCTCAATTAAGTTATTTCCTGACCTCTTTTCAAAGAATACCAGTAATATTTGTACATATCATCCAGTAACTCCAATAACTTCATGTAATTTAATCGAGTGCAGCTCATTAAATGTAGATGTTCCATGTCCTACATTATTTTTATATCTTATATCTCTGACTTTGTTACTGACTAGTTATATGTAAATTAGCTTTGCTATGATTGGCTGCTTCGGATCTTGCTTCATTCAATGCAAATGTGTTGTTTCTAAAAATGAGTGTATTGAAAATGAGCATCTATATATTCGCTAGAGAGTGAATGACATAATTTGAAACTTTAAATGTGTTTATGTACTACATAAACTTTGATTTAAGAAAAGAAATAGAGAAAAAAAATCCTTTTTCAGAATACAGGGCCTCTTTAAAAAATTGTGATGCTTAGGAGCGAACAGGATAAATCTGTAACTAAAATGTTCTTCAAACTAGATAAAGCTGTATAAAATACTTTAATTTTTTGTCTGCATTGTTCTAAAATAATATGGTGTTTTTACAAGCAAAACCATATTTATTGTTTCAGTGCAAAATGTTGTAGAGTGGTACAGAGTGGGTCATTTGCATTTGAAATAAATGGAAAAGACCCTGCTTAAAAAGCAACACATTCAGAACATAAATATATAATATTCATAATATTTATTACATACAATAATAAATATTATATTTATTTTATATATGACTCTTTTAGCTGCTCTGGTTTAATCATATTGCATGAATAGTGTGATAGTTGAATAATTGATAATACATTTTCATTGTAAATGCAATTCAATTCACTCACTGTCTCCATTGCTTATGCAGCAATGCTGTGCCGGTTCACACAAACATTGTTGGTGACAGCCATGCTCTGTGTCATTTTGCTACTCTTAGAGTCAACAGGTGCACTGCCCTCATCTCTCTCACCTGTAGCTGTGGTTTCTTTCATGCTCCAGAGCCACTTGAGTTTCCTTTCACACCTTCCTTCGTCTATTGCTATTCTTCTGAAGGGCTGTGTGTGTTGAGTAAAATAGCGCAACATATGAGTTTGTGTGGGCAATGTGAGACTAACTAGCTATTTAAGACTTTATAAGGCCCATATTATAGAAAACTTAAATTTTTTCACTCACTTGAAATTGAAAAGTGTAAAATTGTTCAGTAGACATGTGATAGACTGGCAACCCATCCAAGGTGTTTATCCACCTTTCATTCTATAAATGTCTGCTGACATAGAACACCCTGAGACCCTTAGGGTATGTGCTTCAGATATTTCATGGATGTATGTATATGGTATGTAAGTGTTTTTAACTTATTTCAACCTCAACAAAATCAACTGATGTATATATCTATAACCTAGAGTAGTTTCTTCACATTAATGACCACAAACTTTCACACTAATGATAGAAGGAGTGTTTTTTTTTAAATCCTAGAATGATTATTAAAAACCGGCACAGCAAATCAAAAACAGAATACATTTACATAATCTGCCTTAAAGGCATGCTACAAAGTTAATCTGAGGTTGTGTATTAACAAAAAGTTTCACTTGAGCTCTCTAAAGCAAGCATTTTCAAGAAACCTTCCAGCAGAATTATTAGTTATATATAGTTCTTTATCATACAACTTATGGTTTCTTGAAGATTTTGAATATTAGGTAGCTACTCTTCAAATTAATAAGTAAATCATGAAGACATTGAAGAACTGCAGTCTTAAAAATGGCAAAATGTTTACTTTGAAGGCTCTAAATACACCGAAGTAGGAATTGCCAAATCAGTAATGATTTGAATGACTATCTTTGGAAAGGCTGCTCTTCCAGAAATTGGCCTGCCATACCAGTGATTTCTGAGAGGCTCTTTAAAGTTTGTGGGAGTATCCCATGCAGGCGTTCCTTTGTGCTGTTAAAGCCATGGGTGATTGCAGAGGAGGCTGCATGTGCCTGCTTATGATTCAATGTCCTGTTTATGTTGAACCTCAGCACACTCTTCCTGAGGGAAGCCGTGCCATACAGAGCGCAAGCGGCTTCACTTGCCTACCCATTCTTTAATATCTAAACATGCACATGTGTGCTCTCATATGAAGAGTGTCTGGTCAGAGCACCAAGAACAATTTTACCAGAGAACTGAACTCTCACAGCCTTAAAAAACAATGGTTCCGTCAAATGTATACTTTTGCACTGACCAGTGTAAAAGCACCACATATTCCCATGTCTTTACTTTCTCTAGTATGGTATTGTATGGTATTACTATGGTATTACTGGTGATTGTCAATCCAGGTGTCTTATCAGGTTGTTGCCAGGGTGTCACTCGTGTATCATGGTGATGTAAGATAGATATACAAATTATTGATTGGATAATATCAGCCAACTACAGAATGCTGACCACTGACAGTGCATGTAATTAATATAGCATGATGCTAACTGCATAAGCTAGTTTCCAAATCTAACCATTTGTTACCAAAACTAAAGGAGGAAACTTGAGATACCAAACATATGTTGCCTGATTACCTACATTTGGAGTACATTTTGGGCAATGTCTTTAAATGATTTTGTCTGATTAAATAAATGTGAAGTTGCTAAATAAATAGCACTAACTAAGCCTACATTTCATAGGTGGGCATGTTTCTGTAGGTAGTCAGGTAACCTGAGAGCAGTTGAGCTCTTGTTTCTACAGTTACCTCCATGCGGGATGGATGCTGTATATCTGTGCACATATAAGGGATTCAGAAAGAGACAGCCGATGGCATGCAGGTCACCCCCTGTTGGGGGCAGTGGAGGGTCATCTCACTGCAGGACTTTTCTTGTGGGGGTCGGCCTGCGGCCCCCAACTGGGCCTGCTCCGGCTGCAGTTCTAAGCAGAGGAAGGATCTGGGGCGACCCCAGAGAGAGGGACCCCAGCAGCCCCGGCCTAGGCCAATGTGTTCTCAATCATAGGAAACACAAACAAAAAAAGACCCTGATTTAAGAAAGGCCATAGAACTCTCCAGAGAACACCCCCACCACCACAACCAATCCTCCACTCACGCCACCCACAACCCAGCACTCCGTGCTCTCATCTCCTGGAGAGAGGAGGAGGAAGAGAAAGAAAAGAAGGAAAAGAGAGGTAAAGAAAACAAACACCTCCCTTGTTAACAAGACACAGAAGCATCAGGTTCCTGTCCCCTGTCTGTCTGTCTCTCCCTTGCTTCATCCCCTTCATTTCTCTGTACCTTTGTCTATTGTGTTAGTGTGTTTGTGTGTGTGTGTGTGTGTGTGTGTGTGTGTGTGTGTGTGTGTGTGTGTGTGT
>JBBMFX010000037.1:26442790-26456545 GCA_037832545.1 Rhabdalestes septentrionalis | reverse complement strand
AATGGATAGAAGAACACACACCACTGGAAATCCGCTCCGGGTTTTCCTCCAACTCACCACATGCAGGTGAAGAGATTGGTCAGTGCAGAGACAGGCTGCTGGGATTTCCAGTGGTGTGTGTTCTATCGGTTTAATGGAGTGGATAATTTCACCAAAGATTCAAGATTCATCAGCGCTGGGGGAACTCATTATTTATGGTAAATGTGTGTGTGTGTGTGTGTGGGGGGGGGGGTCCAAACCAATAATTTTGAAATGGTAAGGGGAAACTTTCACTCTGATTGAATGGCAGCGACGCCCATGAATGGACTCCGTTAGACCTCTCAAGGGGCCACTTGTGGCCTGGTGGAGTTGCCCCTACAATGTCTCTTACCACACAAGGTTGTGGGTTCCAATACCAGCACTGCTAGTGTCATCACTGAGGTTTCCTTGAAAAAGGTACCGTCCCCACACTCTGCTCCCTGGCGCCCTTCCTTGTTGAAAGCCCCCTGCTTCACTTAGTGAAAGGGTTAAATGCAGAGAAAGAATTTCACTCTGTTCATGTGTGACTATAAGGTGCCACTTTACTTTCAATGGTGTATGTAGCAAATCCTGTAGTGTGAAGATCAAACTAGGTTGTCCAGAATCTCCCACAGATGCTTGAATTGGCACTGTGACTGGTCCTCAGCCATGCAGCTTCAGTTTCAGGGTGTGTTTTAACTCATTTCTATCTTACCAACATGACATTTTCAGAAATTTGCGGTGTTCCTTGGAGTTTTTTCATAGTTACTCACCGCTGGATCCTGGGAACACCCCGAGACCTGTCAGTTCCCTCAGATCCTTAAGCTTGTCCATTTTTCCTCCTTCTAATGCATCACCTTTAATAACCGACTGTTTACAGGCTGCCTAAAATAATCCCAGCCTTACGTGTGTCATTGTAAAGAGATAATCAATGTCATTCACTTGACCTGTCAGAGGTTTTATTGCTGATGTTGATCCGTGTATATATTTAATACTAAGCTTTAAAATGAACTGTGTTTGATTGAATTACATTATTTACAATGGCCACCTAAAAGTGTCTAGTCCAAACATTTTACTGACCTACAAGAAAAAATACAAATGCAAAATCTTAATGCTGCTTTTGTTTATTTGTGTAAACTTCAAGAAATAATTTATGAAAACATGAATAACCTGTGAAGTACAAAAGTGTGCAAACTACATAATTTAAAATACGAAGGAATTTTAATTTCAGTATCTTCTAGTATTCCATACAAAACTATTTTTGTAATATTGTGAACTATTGTGCTTTGTTTCACTGCAGGCAATACGTGTGATACTTTCTCTGATCTTAAAAAACTATTCAATCTTTTTCCATAGTTTGAACACTCTTGGTTAATGAGTACACACTAAAATGTAAGTAGAAATTTTGTTGCACAATTTTTATTTATTCGCAGATTTTTATCAAATTAGATAAAAATAAAACATGAAATATATGTTTCATACAACTTTTGCAAAGGCCATTATTTATTTTACCACCGCTGTCGGGCCGAAACCTCGTAACTCCACTTTTGGTCTTTGTTGTTTTTTTTCATAAATTGATACTATTGGTCAGTCTCCACATGGGTTTGTAACATTTTGAAATTACTAACCAATGAAAAGTGTTTTCACCAATTTTGATGTCACAGTTATCATTTATTTATAACACACTTTTTTTTTTGTTCCCTGAAAAATAGCCATTTTGGACATATGACGTTTCACCCAATGTGTTAAATACGCCCATTATGTATTAAAATGTCCAGAAACGTGCTCTGTGTTGATTCATTTTCATCTGTAAAACGAATCAGACATTTGATTGGTGGTAGATAACATAGAAACCTGCTCAATAATGACGTAATATAAAGAAGCTGAAGATCGAGACCCTGCTGCCGTCAGATTTGTCCTCAAGCGGGGGGGCTATGCCCCAGTTCACTCCACCCGATTACATACATTTAGCCCTGATGACTGTGTTACTTTAAGTGAGCGTGACAGGATGCTGCTTCTCGGGGTACAGAATGAATCAGTTTTAACTAGGGTGCGTTTTCCCAGAGGTGAAATAAGTTTTCAGGTCACTGTTGAAGGGCTGTCTCCACATTACAAGATTCATGGCGAACGGCCATTGACTTCTACTGTAAATATGTTTAAAGCAGCTGGTTTTCACGTCATGTAAGTAAAATCACACACTGTTACTCTAAAACTGGAAGATGGAGGAAAATTAATATATGGCAAACGTGTATGTCCTATCATCAGTTTTGTGGCAAAGTGAAAAACGTAAAAAATGGAGTATATGTCGTTGAGAAAATGTGTTTGTGACCTTTTGACGTTGTATTTCTGCACTGAAAAAAACGACTTCTTGGCCCTATAATTACTACTGAAATTATTTGTTTAAATTCTATAATAAATTATAATTTAAGTAGATTTACTTTAAAATGTCATATTCTATTTAATCTTTTACTTTGTGTTTGTTCGTAATTATCTACGCTGATTTTGATACGTACATTTTACAACCAAGTAACTAATGCACTGAGTGCAGGACTTGACAAAAGAAAGTAAATTTTACTTGGAAAATGTTAGTGGTGTTAACTACTTATGTTGCTCTGGTCCACACAGCTAACAATAGCGTTAGCAGACTAAATAATTGCTGGTCAACAGTTATTTGCTAACCTGCCTCACTTGACTTGGCATCTTATTTAGCTGACTTGAGTGGTCCTGGCTGATAGTAATTGTCAGTGGCTCTACTTGCACAGAAATGTTCTTGGCCTGATTCTTCTAAATTGTATTAGTGTTATAAAGCAGCTGCATGGCCTAGTGGTTAAGGCTTTGGCCCCGCAATCAGCGTTATGGTGCAGAGGATTGGGGTTTGAATCCCAGCTGCTGGGTTGTAGAGTTTTGTAATTGTATACAAAAGTAGTCTGGAGTAAAATATACTTGCAAAAGCTAAAATTGGTTGTAAAATCTACTTGGGTATTGTTGACTGAACAATTCAAGCTAGAAAGTAAACTTTACTCAAGGAAGTCCTTAATAAATTTTACAATTTATTTCTGTGTGAAAATTGTAACCAAGCTTTTTTTAAGTAAATGTGAGTCAGATTTTTTTTCAGTGTGGGGTTTCTAAAATGGGTTTAGGAATGACAGAGGGTATTCCTTTTAACGTCTGGGTGTAAAGCGTCATGGTATATTCACACTGTGATATTTTCTTAAATCTTTATTAACTATTCGGTTATTTTCAGTAGTTTGAACACTCTTGGTCTTGGAGTACATAAGTCTGTCGCAACATTAGATGGTTCATCGCGAACGGCCATTGACTTCTACTGTAAATGTGTTTTAAAGCAGCTGGTTTTCACATCATGTAAATAAAACTACCCAGAATGACTATGCATGGTAATCGACAATAGTAAAAGGCGGCAGAGAGAATTCTGCATCTGGGTGTAAAGCGGCATACATAAATGACAGCCGACAGCATAAAGAGGTCTAAAGCTATTTCTGACTCCAGCAGGTTCAGTCACGTCCAGACAATTCCCCCAATCCGTTCTTTTATTTTACGGTTCCAGACAGAAAAGGGATTGTGTTTGAATTTTTGATACACGACTGTGGAGCCGCCCGCTCAGATGCTTGTCTCATCTGAAGGGATAAAGGGAAGGGGACGGTAAAAAGACAGGCGGCTTGAGAGGCGCCGGTGGGAAATTCTCCCAGCGAAAGGGTCTTAACCCTCATGCCTAATCTCCAAAGTGATTTACAGAGGCATTGTTAATCTGAAATGAGCTGCAACTTGCGCTGATTTCATCTCTCCCAGTAGACTGGCTCTATGAATTAAGGCGCTATGAATAGAAGTCAGTCAGTGGGCGTGGACATCCAGATTGAGAGACAGAAGGAATGCTCTCAGCTCAGCTAATTGACCCAGATGGCAGATGTTAATGGTGTTAGGAGGCAGGTAGAGACTCTGGGACTGTTTGTGTAAAACCGGAAGACGGAGGAAAATATGGAGGAAAATGGATAAGCTGTGAACGTGTTAGGCTGATCGTCAATTTTGCGGAAAAGGGAAAAACAAATAAACGAGGTATATTTTGTTGATAAAATGTGTTTGTGACCTTTTTTACTGTGTATTTCTGTGTTTGTTTGTTTTTGTTTTGAATACCAGGCAGAATGATAGGAAGAGGGCTAGCCTGTTAGTATCAGCATTCATATTAATTACACTAATTATCATTTCCTTTTTCTGGGAAAGAGGTAGAACATGAGATGACATTGCTATCAGATCTTTGACTGATCTCAGAGATTTGTCTTTGGCGTCTTAATATCTGATTCTGACTGTCATTCTGATAGTGACATCTTCATATGAAGACCGTTTGCATTGGTGTTGATGAATAATAATAGGGAATTAATAGGGAAAACTACACAATAGCTGAATACACCAAACAGCCATAACATTAAAACCACCTCCCAAATATTATTCATTAAGGCACGGACTCTACAAGAGCCTTGGAAGTGTGTTATGTTTTCTAGACCTGAGATGTTTACAGCAGATCCTGGTGAGGCCTCCATGCATAAGGAGGTGGTTCTGAGTTCTGGGGAATTTCTGGAACCCTTCCTGAACAATGTTTGTAGTTCGGGAAAATAGCCACCGCTATAAGAGAATACTCTCCAGATGAATGAATGTACTTGGTCTGCAACAATGTTTAATGTTCAAAGTATCCCAGCAGAACATTGGTGAGAGCAAATGCCTCAAAAGGTTTGGAGTAATCGATGTTATTCCTGACTAATAATGCAGTACACATGCACCAGAGTTTTCACGTGTAAAAATGTTTATTAAGACTGTAACAGATTGTTCTAATCGTCTTTGCTCTGCCACCGCTTGATAAAACACAACACTGGTGGAAAGTTTAGTAACATTCAAAGTAACTGATTGTCCCAGTAGATCATTGCTGAGAGCATCACACTGCCTCCATATGTTCGCTTTCTTGGCATAGTGCACCTGTTCCCCAGGTAAATAACACACTCACCAATCCACCCACATGAAAAGATGATTCATCAGACCACACCACCTTTTATTTTTCCCTACAGTCTAAGTTCTGGAGCTGCTATCCCCACAATAAGATACGATGCTTTTATTGTGACATCCTTCTTTCATAGCCCGCATGAACTTTGTTTCAGCAATTTGTGGGATCGGACATCCTGGAGATAATAATAATAATACATATTTTATTTATATTGGACTTTATACTTAAGAAAATCTCAAAGTGCCACAAAGTAAAAACAAATAGAAAAAAACATTTGCCCACAAGCAGATGAAGAGAACCCTGTTAAATAAATAAAAACTAAAATATGTCACTTAGTTATTTATTTATTTATTAAGGAAAATGTGGGTTACATATCTTTCAGTGGCAAAAGTATGTGAACTTTTCATTTCAGTATCTGGTGTGAGTTCCTTTTGAAACAATAGCTGCAAGTAAATGATTCTGGTGACTGTTGATCCATCTTGCACATCAGAATTTTAGTCCATTCTTCTTTACAGAACAGCTTCAGCTCTGGGATGTTGGTGGGTTTCTTGCATGAACTGCTCTCTTCTTCCCTAATCATTCTTTGCTGCATGACCCACTTTCTCTTGAGACTCAGTTCATGCACAGATGTCCAGACACAGTCACTTTATTATTTGCTGGTATGATTCAGAATTTATTTTAGCAAAACAGACCCAAACTGTGATACTACCACCACCATGTTTGACTGGTAGGATAAGGTTCTGATGCTAGAATTCAATGTTTTCTTTTCTACAAACATGATTTTTCTCATTCCAACCAAATAGTTCAAACCAAAGTAGACTTCTGACTCGTCCACATGAACTTCAGCAAACTGCAGACATCAGCAAGCTTCTGTCTGGAGAGCAGCGCCTTTCTCCTTGCAACTCTGACACGAACACAGTTGTTGTTCCATATATGCAAATAAGTATCCTATGAGTCCTCTACAATGCCAGCCTGTAATCATGGGATATATGTCATGACGGGCACTATGAAACACAATGTACTTAAAATGTGCTTAACTCTACCTTAATTTACCCCTGAAAATATGACGAACACCTTAATTTGAATTCAGTGGCCACTCATTTTTTTAACTGATTGCATAATTTTACCGTAAAAATGGATTTAAGGGATGAGTTATTTAAGGGGCACATTTGAAAAAGTAAGGGAAAAATTCAGTAGTTTTGCCCCTTAATCAGCCTTAATCTGTGCACTTTTCCCCTTAAGTTTCCTGGAAATTAATGCAAAAATTAAGGTAATTTTAGGGGTAAAATTAAGGGGTTTGGTTTCGTGGTGGGGTGGGCTTCCCCCTCGATTAAGCAAACCAGGAGGCTTGAACCCATCGCTGCATCTTTATTTAAAATAAAACAAAAACCAAACAGGCTTGTGGGCCCAACATAAGAACAAACACTTACACAGAACTCCTTGTTGGTCCCAACCCTCTTAAATACTCCCTATTGCTCCCTGATTCACCTGCAGGTGTTCCTAATAACATCCTTATAGAGAACAGGTGAAATCAAGGAGCCACCGCTCCTAACTAAACTAAGGGTGCCCCCCTAGGGGTCACCCTGTGACACTACAATATTACGGATGCCTCTTTAACATATCGCAATGTGAATAATTATTGCAAAATATAGACATAACATTTCAATATCAATATGCTCTCCATACCATACCTCCTCAAATGCTGGACGTGTGGTCTGGTACGAATTGAGTGCATTGTGAATCTGCATTTTGTGTCAGATGTTTAGTTATTGTCGTCAACTCTGTCATCCCTGTAGCTCTTCAAAACACGTCTATTTTTCCATCTAAAAAATAATCAGAAAAACGTCCCCCTTTGGCAGACTTGACCCCGTTTCATCTGCAAGCTTTGCAAATGACATGAGTTCCCTTCAGCAGGGACAGAGCTGCATCTGCCTCTCGGTCCCTGAAAGCATACACTTTGGAGTGAGCTTATATCCACAGCACTGAAGATTTTCCCATCATGTTTTCTTTACTGTGATGTTCAATTTAAGGTCCTTTTCTTGAATCCATGGGAAATTTTCAGCATTACAATACTAGCATTTTGTAAATCATGTATTAAAATCCCCACATAAATACCCACCAGGAATAGAAGGTCCAAACCCACAAAGACTTTTGCCTATTAAGCACAACAGCCAAAGCCCTCAGCCATCCTGGTTGGTGGGAAGGTGTTTTAGAAATTCACATTTTTTTTAATTAAGTCTGGTGCTCCATTTCTGGCATTGTTCTTCCAAAATAAATGACATGGCTCTAAATTAGTGATCGACGATATTGATTTTTTATTACCGACACTGATGCCTGGTATTTGCATGTTTATGTGCCCGATAACCGATATTCAGTACCAATATATATATACTAGTATACTTCTGTTTATGACACAATTATTACAACACCACTGAACTGAACAAACTGTTATATTCATAACAAACACTCTCTCCATGCAAAAATACGAAAAAATAAAAATAAAAAAGGTCCACTGTTACTTAAGTCTTCAGTGGTGCATAAACTACCTATCAGTCATTTATGTAACACATCTAATGTGTGCATTAATAGCTGTTATGGTTAATAAAGTTTACAAAATATAGGAAAGCAAGTAAGTATACTATACTTTTGCATGCAGTTTCCCCTCAGATGCCATGCTGCAATGGCGATCATGTGCATAATTCTCAAAACACCCACCAGATGGCGGTGTTTATCTGTGAACCTGATATTACAAAACCGATTACCGATTATGGTAAAATGCTTAAATATCGAGAAAAATATCAGTAAATCGATATATCGGTCTATCTCTACTCTAAATTCCAAATCTGAGGAAACCTTGCAGCCACCTTTAGCCTCAAGGTTGATTTTAATACATATATTAACTGTTTACATCCTTAATTTTTTACACCCATCAATCTTTTGAATTAATTTAGAGATCTAAACATGATCTGCTCTTTAGCAACATTTTCACCATATTATATTATCTATGTTATTCAATATTAACCCTTAATCTTTATAAATATTAACCGAGTCTCAACATTCCAGGTTTTGAGTTTACAATACTCACGCCCATAAAAACGTTGAAAAACGTTGATCACGTGGGTGAACTATTTTGGCTGTGTGTGTGGAAGTAGACACAGTATACACAAAATATGCAGAATACGCAATAACTTTGGTGCTGAGGTACCCTTGATCAATAACAAAACAGTTTATTTATAAGTGCCTTTCACAACTCTCAAGGTCACTTTACAGACGCTATAAATCTAAACAAATATATGCATTAATCAGACTGGATTTATCCCAAATATTTTCTTTCTTTAATGTCAGAAGAGTCATGAATATAATGTATCACAAATTTGATAAACCCTCTAAATATGCTATTATTTGTCTAGATGCAGAGAAAGCGTTTTACCAGGTGGAGTGGGGACATGTCTTCAAGGTTCTGTAAAGGTTTGGTCTTGAATCTTTTATTTCGTGGGTACGTTTGCTTTATGCTCATCCCATTGCCTCATCCTTTCGAGTGAAAATCGGTCAAGGCCCTTTACACTTTACAGGGGAACTCGACAGGGGTGTCCAAAGTCCCCCCTTCTGTTCGCATTGGCTATTGAGCCCTTTGCAATTAGCATTAGAGAACATGACCTTATTAAACCTGTTGTTAAACCGATGTTGCGTTCTTTGTGTCAGAACCAGAACAGTCAGTTCCTTATTTACTCCAGCTTTTTACTGTATTTTTCGCCGGATAAGACGCTCCAGAATATAAGACACACCCAATTTTAAAGGAGGAAAATCTAGAAAAACTTTTGTCCACTCTAGATACATTTCATTTACATTAGAGTGCAGATCGGGCCCAAAAAATGAAAACCGACATGACCCAAACCCGCGCACTTGTGTCTGAAACCAGCCCGGCCCGACAAATTAACTGTAATTATTTAAATTTTATACGTGGGCCGTTATAACACACGCTCTGAACTGTGGGTGCGTTTATAAATTGACACCCCGCGCTGCTGGAGCTCCAAGCAACTCAAATGCTGCATCACGGCCCAGTCTGGTGGCGGCAGGCAATATCGAACCGGGTTCGGGTTCCAGCAGAGAATCTAAAGTCTAATTCACAGTGCAGCACAATGGACGAAAGTTTTGGGACGTAACATCGTTCAACTCCAAGGTTCCTTTACTTATTTCTCCCCTCCCTATCACACAGGAAATAACGTCTCGTCCCGTTTTAGTCAACGAAAATGAAGAGACACTAGCACAGTTTTATATTGTAAACCACATTTAGTCTCGTTCTTATTCGTCAACAAAAATACATTATAGATTTCATTTTGTTATCGTCACATGACCAGCATTAACGTCGCATCTCGTCTCGATTTTGTCACGTGAAAAATGTTCGTTGACGAAGATATTTCATCATAATTTTCGTTGACGAAAACCACACTAGCTGACATGGTGCCCGGGCAGCACGTGGTTACACTGTTGGGAGGGGGGAACAGGCACGCAGTCTACATGCCACAAATCCAGCCTGCAGCACACACAGCATAAAAAGAGGACTGCGAGCAAGCACCACACAAAGTTAGGTGCAGTTTTAATGCAGGTAAAATGTATTTGCGTCGAACAAGACGCACCAACTTTTCTCCCCGTTCTGGGGAGGAAAAAGTGCGTCTTATACGGCGAAAAATACGGTAATTCTTTTAGTGACGTTTCAGGCTATACTATTAACTGGCAGAAGAGTGAACTGTTGGGGGACTTGGACCCAGCTTATGCAAGTACCCTACACTTCAAAATTGTTGTAGATAACATTAATTACCTGGGCATAAAATTCCCAAAGACCATAAGGACCTGTTTAAAGCAAACTTCACTGAAAAGTTGAGTAAGTCGAAAGAAGATATATAAAAATGGAGAACCCTACCCCTTTCGCTGGAAGGGCGGATACATGCGGTGAAAATGTTGTCCTTACCAAGATTTCTGTATTTATTTCAAAACATTCCACTGTTCATCCCCAAATCATTGTTAGGTCCATCTTTAGGTCGATGCTATCATCATGCCTTTTATCTGGGGGTATAGAGTCCATAGGATATCAAAGATGGGGTTTACCATGTTTCTTACATTACTACTGGGCGGCCAATGTGAGAGCTATGGTATATTGGCAATATGGGAATCAAGGGGAGGACATTTCATGCCTGCCACCATGGTTAGCTATTGAAAGTGGCTTAATCTCAGACACCTCTCTCTCAGCCCTCCTTTTTGCATCACCCAAAGCTCCTGTGACATTGAAGAACGATCACTTCACAATGGCCAATGCACAGAGAATCTGGAATAAGATCCAGAAATGTTATAAACTCCCGGATCCATCATTTCATGCCCCAATCTGGCACAACCACTCCTTCTTGCCATCCTTAACAGACTTGACCTTTAAAGAATGGAAAGATCTGAAAGATCTTTATGGTGGCGGTCGCTTCATGTCATTTGAACAGCTTCAATCAAAGTTTTCCCTTCCTTATGCACAGTTCTTTAAATACTTACAACTGAGGAGTTATGTAAGGCAAAAGATACCCTCATTGGATTTCATTCCAAAAGATGTTTCATTATATAAGTTCTTGTTAAAATATTTGCTGGTAATATGAATACGTCTACAGACAAAATAAGAGGTGCATGGGAGGCAGAGCTTGATATCAAGATTGTCACTATGACAAAGTGAGATTGCATAAACTTTACCCAGAATTGTCACCCATGTGCGATCAATGTACGGAGGCAGGGGCCACCCTAGTACACCACTTCTGCCCGAAACTTGGGGACTTTTGGTGTTCCGTATTTAAATGGTACTCAGATGTGTTCAACATCAGTTTGCCACCGGACCCTTTGTTGTTTGGATATTCAACTACATTGGAGAAAATTGACCATAACATTCGTCCAATACTGGCATATTGGGGTATGATTCCCAAAAAATGTATTTTGAAATTGTGGAAAGCAGATTGTGCCCCTGTTTTACAATGTGGTTAAGAGAACTTTTAGGAATTCTCCATGTTGAGAGGTTAAGACATGATCTGTCAGGTGGTACCAAAAAGTTTATCAAAATATGGAATCCAATACTACAATTTATGACCGACAGACATACAAGGTTGATGCTAATTGCCAATTTGTTGTCCATCTGTCTCTTCTCTAGATGCTGTGGCATAAATGTTAGATGGTAGTGACTGTTGCCCCCCCTTTTTTTAGTTATTTTTAATTTTTTTATTTATTTTATTTTATAATTACAAAATGTTTATTTATACTTTTTATATTATTTCTTTATGTTATTATTATTATTATTATTATTATTGTTATTATTATTATTATTATTATTAGTCAGTGGGAATTTGTTGTGTGAGTATGTATGTTATGAGGTTGTTGTCATTTATCTGAAAATCATAAATAAACAGTTAAAACAAATATATGCATTAAAATAAGAGATAAGAGTAAATTATATTACAAGTGAATGTTCAAAGTCCTTTTTTGAAGCAGACAGTGGATTGCGTTCTCCTCAGATATTCAGGGAGGGTATGAACTGTCCTCATTGTTGGAGGCCACTACTTTGCTTAAAGGATTTAAATGCAGAGAAAGAATTTCAGCTCACACTGGGTGTTGTGGTGTGTTATGTTATGTATGTTATTCAATATTAACCGTTATTAAAGACCACTTAAAAAGCAAGAGTACAGTAACCTTAGGCAAAAGTCCTAAAATAATTGACCAGCTAATGAATGCTGATGGACGTCACTGTCTAATTGACCTACGCTGAAGCAGCGATCAGCCGGCATCAAGGCTATTTTGGTTTGGGTCTCAGTCTGTCGGGCCTTTAGGCAAGTATCGGAAATATTTTTCACCACAGTGGATGAACATTGGCAAAGAAGTGAGTGAAGCAGGAAACTCATTTTCAAATTCGAAAGAAGAAGAAAACAATCCTGCACATACTGAATTGGCACCAGGTTAGTAAGAGTTCAAAGCCTCACCATCCCTCATATACCTTTGATTATTCATATATTTATTCCTGCTTGGGCAGCTGGCGACCTTGTGATTAGGGAGTTTCCCCTGCAATCAGAAGGTTGTGGGTTTGAATCCCAGGACCGCCAGTGGCACCATTGTGGTACCACTGAGCGAGGTACTGTGCCCTCACACTGCTCCCCGGCGCCCCTTGTTGGTGGCAGCCCCCTGCTTCACTTAGTGAATGGGTTAAATGGGTTAAATGGGTTAAATGCAGAGAAAGAATTTCATATTGTTCACACTGAGTGCTGTGCTGTATTGGTAGTAGCTCAGTGGGTAGGATACTTGCCTCTAGACCAAGAGGTCGTGGGTTTAATCCTACCTTCAGCATGCCACTACTGGGTTCCTGAGTGAGACCCTTAACCCCAAGCTGCTCCCGAGAGGCTGCCCCTGCACTTAGGGAGTGGAAATCACTTTGGATAAAAATGCTGTAAATGTGTTTATGTGTGATTATAAGATGCAAACTGACTCAACACCCTTCGCTTGTGTCTCAGGCTGCAGGACGGAGTGGGATGAGATACGCTGCTGGCTTCGGGCAGACGTGGGCCAGGTGGTCAATGTTTCCTGCTCCGAAGTGTTCCAGCCCTTCTCCAGCAAGCAAGGTCAGTTTTCCCACCAACGTTTCCGTGACCGAACAGGAGCTGTCCGTGTTGCTGGACAGGGGAACAGGGGTACAGGGGGTCGGCGAGTCACGAGTCTCAACATTTCACACTTCGATGAAAACTCCCATGAAAACGTAACAAAATACGGGCCACGTGGGCGAACTAGTTTGGTTAGCGCAGAATAACACACAGTATAAACAAAATATTCAGAATACGCAATAACGATGGTACTGAGGTACCCTTGAGCAATAACAAAACATTATAAGTGCCTTTCACAACTCTCAAGGTCACTTTAAAGAAGCATGAATATGAATATATACATTAAAATAAGAGATTATAATACATTTTAAGAGTAAATTAAATTACAAGTGAAGCAGACAGTGGATTGCTTTTTTCTCAGATATTCAGTATGAACTGTCCTCACTAGTGGAAGCCACTAATTTACTTAATGGGTTTAAATGCAGAGAAAGAATTTCAGCTCACACTGGATATTGTGGTGTGTTCATGCTTGAATATAAGGGGCCACTTTTCTTGATCATAACCACTGTGTTGGCTTTTTTAAATCTGTTGCTTGTCATGTCACTTGGGTGTCTGTGTCGACGGCTTAAAGGTTTTATTCCCACAAAAGTAAAAGAGGATTGAGGGCCACAACCCTAACAGAGAACACAGCGAATTCAAACACAAATAAAGGTGCTGGTGGATCAGCGTTGGTGTTTCTAACAGTGGAGATGAAATATTTCTACACATAATACACATAATAACAAACTAACTGATGGGGACCAATAATTATTCAGAAAAACCACCTGTGTTCACTCACAGAGGCTTGGACTGGTGGATTGACTCAACTGTCAAAATAAAACATGTCTGGGACATGGAATTACTGCAGTACAGTGCACAAGTACAGTATATTGATGGGCATCGTTGACATTCAACCAGAAGGGGGCGTGTCCCTCTCACATTTCATTATTAATCATTTGGACCCCCCCTAAATAATTAGTTCAACTTGCGCAGTTGAATCTTGAATCTTTAGCAATATAATCCACTCCACTCAACCGATAGAAGAACACACACCACTGGAAATCCCAGCAGCCTGTCTCTGCACTAACCATTCTCTTCAAC
>JBBMFX010000037.1:26362282-26373657 GCA_037832545.1 Rhabdalestes septentrionalis | reverse complement strand
GCTCGCGCACACACACACACACACACACACACACACACACACACACACACACACACACACACACACACACACACACAGTAGGGCTGCAGGGTCACTGCTAGCAGATGCAAAAATCATCTTTGTAGCTGGGCAGGTATAGTTAGGGTGTGTGAGAGATGGTCCAAAATGTAGCTCTCTAGGCTTGTGCAGAACCATCTCGCGTAACATCATATCTAGTCCAGAGGTCCAGATTTGGTCACTGGAATAAAACTTGAACATTCTCTTGGTAATGGAGGATGGACTGGGTGAAAATTGAGCAACTACGATCAGCTGCACCAGTCCGCAGAAGGTTTCCCATAGTTCTTATGCAATTAAAATGATCACTTTCTGATTTTTGAGTATTTCAGGACCTCCTAGGCTCCTGAAAATTTCACAGATGAGTTCTGCTTTTTTTTGTTTAAAATACATTATTAAAAAGAGAACTTCCTCCTTTCCTTCGGTGTTTGTGACACATGGAAGCTGAGTCGAGGTGGTCCTGATGGTGACAGTGTGCCGTCCAGTGCTTCTTTTGTATCATGTGTGCACTCATCCGTCGGCAGTTCTTTTATGACACAGGCCAAATCACTTCATTATTTCCGATGTCATCTGTTGCCAAGTTTCAGTACCTCAGTACTCAGTAGGCTGCCTGTTTGACTGGCTGCGTAATTTCTGCAAGTTATTAACTCCTACACATCCTCGTTGGTCTGTAATGTATAAAATATTTCAATGTTCAATTTTTTCCCCACAGGTCTCTTTCCTGACTGTTACTTGAAAGTGACTCCGCAGGGTTGCCAGGGGGTCCGAGCCCTTGTCTTTCCGCCAAGTCGTCTCCTCTGTACATTAGAATGTGCCCTATGGAGGACTAGCTGTCCACTGCCTCGTTGACAAGGGAAGTGAAGAGCCGAGCGCCAGGAGGAGCCTTCGAAGATCAGCAGGGAAGAGAGGGAGCGGGGGTGAGAGGGAGAGAGGATGTCATCTAACAGAAGCCAGAACCCTCATGGACTCAAACAGATTGGGCTGGACCAGATCTGGGATGATCTGCGAGCGGGCATTCAGCAGGTCTACACTCGGCAGAGCATGGCCAAGTCACGCTACATGGAGCTCTACACGTATCCTCAGACGAAGCAGACCCGTGTGTAGAGACGTTACAGATAAAGATACTGATGGCACGATTATCGTCTGGGAAATAATCGTGATTATCTCTATTATTTCGCATTTGTTCATTTCACACTGTAGACGTGCCGGGGACCTGTTCCAAAAACAGCACAACTCACCAGTGAGCAGCGTCCAAAATTACATTTTATTTTGTTGTTCTTGAATCACATAAAAAGACAATACAGTGACCCCCACGCGGATCAGCAGTTGCAGTTTCAGTCCATCACGGATTTTCGCCTCTGAGTGCAGCTGACTGTGACGTTCGGGTTTCGTGCGAGGAGGCGTGTCCCAAACATAAAAAACGACGATGAGGGGACATGGCCCAAACATAAACAACCAGCATGAGGATGAGGGTGCATGGTGACACAGTCAGCTGTACTCAGAGACGGGAGGTTTAAAAGTTGTCAATCCAAAAGTGTTAATCATTTCTCCTTGCTGCTGATTGGCTGCTGCCCTGTGGTGCTTCAGTACAGAATTTTCCCCGTGGAGCATCTCGAGTGTTCTCCTGTTTTTCATTTTGTTCTTCTTAAAGCCCTGTATGTTCATTACTGTAAATTAACTGAGTTTATTACTGTATTTACCTGCTTATACCAAAGAAACCACGCTGCAAGAATTACAGTCCAGTCTATACAGGGGGAACTTCAGGATTTACATTCTAGTACTGCTGGAGTTCAGTGTAAACTTTACAGTACGGAGACGGGTTTACCTTTACACTTTCTTTAAGAGTTTAAAATTTAATTAAAGTGTTCTGGGAGCATATTTGAGGGCATATTTAGGGTTTACACTATAAAAATAGGCATTTTTAGAAATGATTTTAATCACATCACAACAATGCAGTTTTTCACTACACGCGGATGCTGGTGGAACGTAAGCCCCACGAAAAGCAGGGAGTTACTGGATAAAATAAAACATTTATTGTTCTTTAAGAAGAATGTATCAAACTGGTAGCCTTTCTTGTGGCTCATTACTTGTGATGTAGCTCTCAGTTTCAAAAACGTTGGTGTCTCCTGCTACAATCATTTGCTGATATTACTCCCTGTGTGTTATCTGGTGAAACATTTTCGTAGTGTCATGATGTAAGTTTTTTAACTAATTTTGTGAGATTACCATATTGCTTTAAACATGACAAATAACTAGCCTGAGGCTGAAAGTATCATTCCTTGAATATCAGTATAAATGCTTGCCATAAAGGTAGAAAATGCTGGATTGGTACAGGTTCTCATTAATTTCTCCTTTTGCCCAATCAGGTAGTAGAAAATGATGATTATTTTTTCATCCAGTTGATACAGCTGTGATATTATCTGTTGTTAAAGCCTTAATTCCCCTCCCCCAGTCACGTGTACAATTACTGCACAAGTGTGCATCAGTCTAACCAGGTCCGCGGGCCGGGCATCCCACCGTCCAAGCCTTCCAAGAAGGCCCCCACTCCTGGAGGAGCCCAGTTTGTGGGCCTGGAGCTCTACAAGAGGCTGAAGGAGTTTCTGAAGAATTACCTTACAAACTTACTAAAGGTATGGTACTGATTTTTATTCCATATTAGGGTTCTTGTCAATAATGGGGTGATTGTGGTCCAGTGGGTAGGATCCTTGCCTCTGGACCAAGAGGGCATGGGTAGTGATGGACCGATATTGATTTTTTAAAATTACAGATACCAATACCAATTATTTGCATGTTTATGTGCCCGATACCGATATTCAGAACCGATATTTATTTACTATTAGACTATTGTTTTTGACACAATTATTACACCACCACTGAACTGAACTGAACAAACTGTTTTATTTATAACAATCAATCCTTCCTTGCCTACAAATCAAAACTAGGGGTCGGAAATTGCACTGTTATTAAAGTCTTCAATGGTGCATAGACTACATATCAGTCATATATGTAACACATCTAATGTGCGCATTCATAGCTGTTATGTTTTAAAAAGTGTACTAAATATAGGAAAGCAAGCAAGTATAATTTATCTATGCATGCAGCTTCCCCTCAGACGCCGTGCTGCAATGGCGATAATGCACGTTATTCTCAAAACGCCCACCAGATGGCGGTGTTTATCGGAGAACCTGCTATAACATAACCGATTACCGATTATGGTAACAGGCTTAAATATCGGGAAAAATATTGGTAAATCGATATATCGGTCAATCTCTAGTCATGGGTTCGATTCCCACCTTCAGCACACCACCAGTTCCTAAAACTGAGTTCCTAAACAAGACACTTAACACCAAGTTGCTCCAGGGAGACTGCCCCCTGTAGGTTGGGGATGGAAGTCACTTTAGGTAAGTGTCTGCTAAATTCTGTAAATGTAAATAGATTTATGTTATTATTTATCTGTCGATATTAAGGGTTTTCTTAAAACCTCTCTTCAACTCCAAAGTCAAACAGATCTGAGAACACACTTGGATAGCCATGCTCTGTGCAGATTAACTGTTAGGTGGCTTTTACTTTTCTGACATTTCTCTGACATCCCATCTGAGCAATAACAAGACGTGTAACATTCCTGTCGCACCTGTATTTTTCTGGGATGCTTTCTAGTTCTGGTCTAACAGCACGCAGTCATGATGGATCAGATGGAAGCAGCAGCTCTGCTGTAGCAAATGGGCTTTGATCTTTATTCTTTCGTTTGGTGTTATTGTAGTTTTTGCAATGCTTTATAAAATTCAGTGCCAGGCCTGTCATTTTCCAATTGAGAAATTCCTGATTGTGGCTTTTAAGTGGTCGTTTGATCTTAAACTACCGAGTTATCGCTTTGAAGGTAAATTCTCCATCCCATACAGTTCTTATACATATATTACATATATTATTTATATACATATTCCACCCCCACACAGTTCTGGTAATGCATCTGCACTTTACTTACTTATCTTCACCATCCTTACCATCTTACCTTCAGACTGTTTCTACATTTTACTTCTACTGTTTCTTAAGGTCGGGCGTTGCCAAAAGCATGAGACCAAGTATGATATTGTATGTGACAAATATAATCAGAATCTGAATCTTGGTTAAAACCAGTCATTAACACATAGCAGAGCGTATTCCAGCTTAAATGATTCCGTGTCTGCTGCACATTACATTCAGATTCAGAATACTTTATTGATCCCGCAGGAAATTGCTTATGTTACAACTACGAAGAAACACAGAGACAATAACAATATAAAATATATAGTCTAAATAAATCTAAATGAAAATCTTTAGAAAAAACAAACCAAAATAAAAAAATACACTTCTATATAAACTGTGCTGCATATCAGTTCTATAGATAAGTAACACAGCTGAGTGAAATCAACACAGATGGTAGTTAGGAGTGTCTTAGAGGTAGAAGTCAGCACAATTGACATGTAAGACTGTTGCACATGGAAAAACTTGGTCTGATACTGTACATGGTTAGACAACTGCACGCAAGTTTTTTTGTTGTTGTTGTTTTTTGTCGCACATCAAAGCCCAATAATTTACAGTCATAGGGATGGGTATCATTAAGGTTTTAACCGAATTACTACTTCTATCGATACCGCTTATCGATTCAGTACTTTATCGGTACTTCCATTGTGTTTTTTAATTAAAAACTAATTGAGAAAAGAAAAACACTTGAACCCTAATTCTAACCCGAATCTAAAAGCGCTGGACTAACTACAAATTAACTTTTAGATGAGCTCTGCTTTATAATGTCTTAGTTTATTATTGTTTATTTTTGTTATTCTTATTTGTAAATGCAGCATTATAGCAGTACAAGTCATTTTAATATTTAATATTTATTTAGGCTACTGCAAAAAATGCTCTAAATATTTAGCCTATGTGTAACTGAATGTGTGTTTATTAAATTATTAACACAGATTTAGAGCCCTTGGTTGGATGTTTTGATAAATTTCTCGTGTTTCCGCCTTTTCAAGCAAAAATCATGTTGCACTTGTTGTATTGAGCATCGTCCGCATCCACGCGGGCGAAACGTAGCTGTACTTGGGATGGTTTGGCTCTATCCACCATCCCCACTCCATAAGTGCGAGATCTCTCCTGTCCTCTTTTTAAAATTTCTCCAGTACCGACAGCATAACCGTTACCGTTAAAGCTTAGCGATACTTCAGTCTTTTATAATTAGGCGTAAGAACTGGGTTTCTGTACCCATCCCTACACAGTCGATGGTAAGAAAAGTAAGAAATTCCACACTAAGAAACAACAGGCTGTTGGTAAAAGCTAGACCACTCTAAGTGTCCCCCTGTTCTTGTTAGGATGGAGAGGACCTCATGGATGAGAGTGTTCTGAAGTTTTACACGCAGCAGTGGGAAGACTACCGGTTCTCCAGCAAAGTGCTCAACGGTATCTGTGCCTACCTCAACCGCCACTGGGTGCGGCGTGAATGCGACGAAGGCCGCAAAGGCATCTACGAAATTTACTCGGTAAGATTTCAGCCGGACTCAGTTTAACCACAGCGCTCGCTCTTATTTGTGTAACGTTTTGATCTTTCTCTCCGCTCAGCTCGCCCTGGTAACGTGGAGAGAATGCTTGTTTCGGCCTCTGAATAAACAGGTCAGTGCCAGAAGTTTTTTTTACTGGTATCAGTTTGTGTAGACTTGGCTTGGGAAGGGTAGAAAAATTCCTGGTAAATTTCCAGAAACTTTCCATGGGATCTTTATTTCGGGAGTTTCGGAGTTGTCAACATTAGCTGGTGTGAAGTGCCTCCACACACTGGATGGTGTTCGTGGCATTTTTCTGTTGAATAAGATGGCAAAAAATGTGTAAAATAAAAAAAGTACTAATAAAATACAGATATGTAGATAGTAGTTATCTGAACAAATGGCAAATAAATATTTTGCAGGGATAAAATCTTGTTTGGTTACATAATATCATCCAGCAGGAGGCAGCAGAAACAGCTTCACCTTGTTATGATGCATGATGAGCTCACCTCTTTAATGAAATTTCACTAGCTGGTTTGTTTATTTTATCTGGTTTACCAGTTAGCTACTGTATGAATACATTTTGACTTAATAGATACCTTTACCGCTGTAGTGTTTTGCTTATATATTTTAGCTAGAACCTGTGGGGCTTCTAGATTTAGATTTGCTGTCAGAAAATGTCAGATTTCAGTTTTTTTAATTGTACCTACATTGATACTTCTATGTACTTACTTGTAGTCTTTGCTTTTTTAATTTTTGTTTCAGAAAATGTCAGATTTTTAAATGAAAAATTACGTATTTTTATAATGCTTGCCATTCAGAACGGAGCGATTCTGGAGACATTATACTATGTGTTGTTCATGTATGACCATACATTAGACAAATAAAAAATCTTGAATTAAGTATTACCTACCTATCATCATCTTAATTGCTTTTATATAATCTTTGGGCTCAAATGTGTGGCTGCAACAGACTTCATCTGTGCTGTGGCTTCAGAAATTACCTTTAGTAGGTCAGACTTCTAGAAATCATGGTGCATTTGAATGCACAATATATGTGGGGGCGTGGCCTCAATATCCCACAGTGATTAGTGTGCTATGACTGGGATTAAGGAGTTGTATTTGCTTTAGCTGCGATTATGCTACAGTATATTTTTGCCAGCTATGTTTTAAGTCAGAGACTTCCAGTTTATTCCTGTTAATTCCTATAAATTCCCATGGAAAGCTTTGAAAATTCCCGGAATTTTGCAACCCCGGTGCCAAAACATGGCAAAAAGCAGCAAAGGCAGCTGCTTTCCAAAATGTTAGTTTACAGTCTGTCACAAACTGTTCTTCTGTTGGTTACTTCAGGTCACAAATGCAGTATTAAAGCTTATTGAGAAGGAGCGGAATGGAGAGACCATCAACACCAGACTCATCAGTGGAGTGGTGCAGTCTTATGGTGGGTCCTGATGAGATCATGTGAAAGTTTGGAAGGTTTTCAGTAATAATTAAAATAACTTGGTGCCAGGTGAATGTATAAAATGATTCTAACAGTCTGATGCTTTGATGATTCTGATGAATGAATGGTTTTGAACGTGTCTAGCTTATAATATCTGACGTATATTTTAGTATATTTGATACACTCATTTAGAAACTGTGCTTATTTTTAATGCGCTCCTGATGCTGCGTGAACAGTGTGGTTTTTTTTGTTCCTGGTTAGTGCTGTACAGTGATTTCCTTATTTCCGCCTCTGTCTGTGTAGTGGAGCTGGGACTGAACGAAGATGACGCGTTTGCTAA
Source organism: Rhabdalestes septentrionalis (assembly GCA_037832545.1). Classification (NCBI taxonomy): domain Eukaryota; kingdom Metazoa; phylum Chordata; class Actinopteri; order Characiformes; family Alestidae; genus Rhabdalestes; species Rhabdalestes septentrionalis. The sequence continues at coordinate 26,366,313 of JBBMFX010000037.1, read as the reverse complement.
AGGCCCGACTCTGTCCGTCTATAAGGAATACTTTGAGACTCAATTCCTGGCAGACACCGAGCGCTTCTACACGAGAGAAAGCACAGAGTTCCTCCAGCAGAACCCCGTCACAGAGTACATGAAAAAGGTGAGGCTCTTATATAGAAATATAGGGAACACATGCAAGGATTGAAAAAAGGTACAATGTAATAGAGAAGAAATTTAAATATTCTTAAGTTTACACACACACACACACTTGGCTATATGCAAAATACTTTTTATTTATATTATATATACGCATTAGTAGAGGTTGACCGATGTATCGGTTTTGCAGATTAATCGGCACCGATAGTTGATTCCCAAGACTATCGGTTATCGGCAAAAATCCACGCCGTTAGTTTTTCCGGGTTACGTCAGAGCTGAAACTGCTGAGAACATTCTATCGTCCTTATACAGTGCAAGAGCCAACATATCTATGGCAAGAGCCTCCATGTTACACTAGACCAAGTTACAATAGAATCTCTTGCGGTTCTTTTCCAAGAACTTGTTAAGTTTCTCCTGTTTCAAGAGTTCAAATTTGTTTTTATTTGGAGTGCCTTTTATTATCCATTTTGTATGTAACTTTTTTAAATTTATTTGGAGTGTTACTTTTTGTTCCAGTTTGAAAGCATGTCTTTAATTTACCTCAATATTTATTAATATATTCATATTTAAATCATATAGCACATTTTCATGATTCAATACTGTTTTTTTGTTTGTTTTTTGTAAAACGTTCAGTACTATTTTGCATGGAGTGTCGTGGTTTTATTTATTTATTTATTTTTATCCACTATACATTTTTTTAACTATTGATCAATTAATTGGTTATCGGCAAGTACGGACCAACCTAGCTATCGGTATTGGTAAAATTCAATATCGGTCAACCTCTACTCATTAGAACATCACTGTTCTAATTGTTGTAGTTGTAAAATAATGTAAGAGTGTTGTGCAGTGTTACATTTCCAAGATTGAACAAATAAATTAGATGTATTATTTACTTTTTTTCTCCAAACAGTATTTTTGCTACCAATCAATGTGCATTGATTGCACATTTTTTACAGACACACTCCCACACATTACAAAAGCAATAACAAGGAAGAAAAAGAGAACTTTTTTCCAACATTTTATTTTATGTATTGTTTGCGCTCTCTCTACTGTTATTTACTTACCGCCAACCTGGTGTTGGTAAAAGTGTGATACCTGTGTGTCTAAGCCCTTTGTGTGTGTGTGTGTTTCGGGTGCAGGCTGAGGCTCGTCTACTTGAAGAGCAGAGGAGGGTGCAGGTCTACCTCCACGAGAGCACGCAGGACGAGCTGGCGAGGAAGTGTGAGCAGGTTCTCATCGAGAAGCACCTCGAAATCTTCCACACTGAGTTCCAGAACCTGCTGGATGCAGACAAGAATGAAGGTGTGGAGCTCTGAAGGATCCAAATAAAACTGCAGAGAGTTAACACGCAACATCATGCTGTTAGAGTTGTGCTTCTCATCTTGTGTTTGACATTTGCTCGCAAAATGTTATTCTTTTAATGTGTTATTCATTCTTCCATAATAGCCTATAATAAACTATTTTAAGTTTTATCGTAATGAATCTTTTACATCTAATGCGTAAAATGATATTGTTTAAGATGGTATATGTTACACAGCAGGTTATTCTCTCTGTCTGCAGATCTTGGTCGCATGTACAACTTGGTGTCCAGGATTACAGACGGTCTGGGAGAACTCAAGAAACTTCTGGAAACTCATATCTACAACCAAGGCCTGGCTGCTATCGAGAAGTGTGGGGAGGCCGCTCTCAATGTGAGTGATTGTGTCTGGACTCGTTCGGATCTTGGGAATTAAACAAATGCCTGACAAATATGTTACTGGGCTTTTTTCCCTTTTTAGCTTGTTTCATGTTTTAAATCATATTAAAATATATATTTTCCATTTTCTTCAACACAGGACCCCAAAATGTACGTCCAGACTATTTTGGATGTCCACAAGAAATATAATGCTTTGGTGATGTCAGCGTTCAACAATGATGCTGGCTTTGTTGCTGCACTAGATAAGGTATGGTTGTGTGTTCATGTGTATGTATGTATGTATGTATGTATGTATGTGTGTGTGTGTGTGTGTGTATGTCTGTGTATATGTGTGTGAGTGTAGACTTTGGTAGATTTCCATTACAGTGTTCCCCCGTTCAGTTCAGAGTTTGTGGCCTCATTCATTAAATAATTGTATATAAAAAAATGTTTTTTAGTACTGTAGAGGAAACAAAGCACCAAATACTGGCTGCTGATTGGCCGCTTGCCTGTGACGCAGATGCAGTCCAGAATTCAGTATCATAACAGTTTCAGTGTGGAGCGTCTCGAGTCTCGAGTGTGTTCTCCTGTTTTTGGTTTGGTATTTTATTACTGTAGATTTAATTATTACTGTATTTTCCTGCTTATACTGGGGGAACATCAGTATTTACATTCTAACGCAGTGGGAGTTTAGTGTAAACTTTACAGTACAGATACGGGTTTACTGTTTTTTTTTTTTAGGGGTAATGAGTTTAAAATTAAATTAATATGTTTTGGGAGCACATTTGGGGGCATATTTAGTGTCGACACTATAAAAATGAGAGCAATGCAGTTTTTCACTATATACAGATGATATTTGAACGTAACCCCTGCGAATTTTGGTGGTCAACTGTATAATTATGTAAACACTGTGTACCATTGTTACCAATGATGCCTTTCCCAATAGGCCTGTGGACGCTTCATCAACAACAATGCAGTCACCAAGATGGTCCAATCCTCCAGCAAATCTCCAGAGCTCCTGGCTCGATACTGTGACTCCCTGCTTAAGAAAAGGTGTGTGTGCATCTAAATGTGCGCGTATTGATTTTCTGGTCCCTCACATACTCACCAGGAACAAATCAGAATGTGAAGAATTGCCTTGGCTTGGTTTGTACTGGTTAAAAAAAATGTTTTCTTCTGTATTCAACCAGCTCCAAAAATCCAGAGGAAGCGGAGCTAGAAGACACTCTAAATCAAGTGGTGAGTCTCAGCTGTAACTGGAACATAAAGTTGATGACCAGAAAGTAACATTTGTATACAGCCTGTGCAGCGACTGTTGTGTATTCATTGAATAATTCAAATTTTTTCCTCCTTCTGCAGATGGTGGTGTTTAAGTACATTGAGGATAAAGATGTTTTCCAGAAGTTCTATGCGAAAATGTTAGCCAAGAGACTGGTCCACCAGAACAGCGCCAGTGATGATGCAGAGGCCAGCATGATCTCCAAACTGAAGGTGCCATTGGTTTAAAAACATTAAATGCATTATGTTGACAATATTTATAGTGTTCCCGCACATACTCGAGTTTGCCGCTTCAGTCATATATTTTTTGTTGTTGTTTTATATATATATTGTTGTAGTTTTTAGTTTTTTTGGGCCAATATATATATATTTTCATGTATTTTAGTGCTAAACAGTTTAAAAAAAAAAGAATTTACTAACTAATGTATTGATACAGTTGAGAGAACAAAGAAAGGTGTCTTGGGATGGTGAAATACCTCTGTACTCAGAGGCGGGAGGTTTGAAAGTAGCCAATCCGTGAGCGCGATTTATTTCTCGTTGCTGCTGATTGGCTGCTGCACTGTGACGCAACTCTGGCGAGAATTCAGCAACAGAAGAGTTTCAGCCTGGAGCGTCTCGACTATTTCTCTGAGTGTTCTCTGGTTTTTCTTTTTTCTTTTTTTTTTTCCTTAATGCTCAGTATTTTTATTACTGTGAATTAAATGAATTTATGACTGTCTTTACCTGCTTTATTCCAAGGAAACACGTTTCAGTCCTGTCTATACACGGGTAACTTCTGTATTTACATTCCAGTCTATACACAGGTAACCTCGGTATTTACATTCCAGTCTATACGCGGGTAAACTCGGTATTTACATTCCAGTCTATACGCGGGTAAACTCGGTATTTACATTCCACTCTATACGCGGGTAACCTCGGTATTTACATTCCACTCTATACGCGGGTAACCTCGGTA
>JBBMFX010000037.1:26308732-26319992 GCA_037832545.1 Rhabdalestes septentrionalis | reverse complement strand
AGGAGGAGATTCTGACGTTGTTTGCGCGCTGCATTATGAATTTTACCCAAATACAAATACGAATACGAATAATTTTCTCTTTTAACTAATACAAATACAGATACAAATAGTGGCTGCTCTGCACACCCCTAATATATATATATATACACACACACACACACACACATATATGGATTTATGTTTGTACACAATGTATCCTCAGCTGCCCAGAAACAGGCGACACTTTCAAACGTTTAAAACGTTGTTTTCTATGTCTTCTCATAGCAACAGAAATTGAAAGGTTGCAGTTCTCACATTTGTTAATGGTGCATGACCTTGGCTTTTTCAGGGTGAATCTGGGGCGCCTGGTTCAAGAGGAAGTCAGGTATTGTGGCTGCACAGTGGAGGGTGGTGGTCTGTGACATTTATTTTTCCGCCTGGCTGCTGGTGCATGTTTAAAGAAACAGAGAGTCAGTAGCTCTCTCCTCCCTTTCTGCTTGGGAATATAAAGGGAGAGAGAGACAGGGATAGAAAGGAAGAGAGAAAGTAAAAGTAAGATATTTAATACAAAACCAGATATCGATGTTTTATGCATGATTGTGAGTCCTCAGTTGCCAAGCTGATTGATACTGAAAGGCATGAACTGTGTCTCTGAAATACAACAGACATAAAACTAGACTTCCACAGAGCATGCATTATTGCACACTCACACTCACACACACACACACACACACAGATGTGTGAGATGACTATCATTCCTGGTATTTTTTTATGTGTTGCCTTGAACAATAATTCACCCTCTAAGAGCTACAAACAGTTGAATTTTGAATGGTTTAATTTCACTTTGTTCTTTTAAGGGGGATAAAGGCAGTGACGGATCACCCGGGGTCCCTGGAATACCTGTACGTAAATTTCGAGCCTACCGATCCACAAAGATTCCTTATTAATGCAGAATTTCAAACAGTATTTGAGCCTTAACTTGCTAGTTTTATGGAAAAAAACTTCAGTCCTAACTGCAAAGCAAGATGTGTTTGATGTTTGATGGCCCTTTAGTTTTGAATTAATTCGTTCCGTAATCTCAATGACTACGTGTGTTATAGTTTAATCTATAAAAAGTAAATTGCAAAGCTAAGAAGTGTCAGCCCAAATATCTCTTCAGCCTAAAGGGATACTGTCCTTCACATGCATGTAAAAGTAATCCAGCTGTCTTTCCTCTTCACAGGGGGGCTCCGGCCCCAAAGGGTCTAAAGGAGAGGTGTGTATGCTGCTGCTCACAGATGATCACACATTTTTGCAAAATGATGATACATTTCCGGCTGAATCACGACTACAGGGCCTCTGGTTTCAGACAGCTGAAGGTTCGCTTCAGCGATATGCAGAGTGTTAAAGTCGGCAGTTTATTTTCTCAGAGCCGGAGCCGCAAACTCTTCAGCTGACATGCTAAATGCTAGCTCTGTTCTAGTGAAACGGGAAGAAGTGGTCTCACATTCTCCACACAGTCTCCATTTTTCCATATGCTTTCCTGTACAACCTCTTAAAGACAGTAGTCAGCTTTAAAGCAGACATATTATGCAAAACTCACTTTCTGCACTTTTATGTATTTCCATTTGTGTCCCTATTGCTCCTATTAACACTACAAGTGCGAAAATTATTAAAACATCCATCCATTTTCCATGAGAAAGATTTTGGTGCAAACACTCATGTATGTCTATGAGCTGTTTGGACGCTCCCCTATTATGACGTAAGGATGAGGACATTTGCATATTACCTCCCATCACATGTCAAGCCCCACCCACTAGATTATTTGAAGATCCTCCATTTTTGTCTGCTGGTTTTACTAGCTCGCATAAGATGCCACGCATTAAGGCTACAGGCAAAGGCAGGTCACCATGAAGTGTTGAGTTCATTTCGCTCTGGGTCATACTCGGGTCCAACATATAGGGCTGATAGCGCCTCTGTTTTCTGACATTTTCACATGGGGTAAACACACAGCTTCAGCATGGGATGGGTGGGGCGTGGCTAGCAACAACTTATTTGCATAAAAATGTGACAGAGCCCTTAAACGGCTCATTTTGAAAGAGACTGAAACAGTAAAGAATAGAGCTGGTGAGTCTCTTTATGTGAGAGAGATTTGGTGCAAAGCACTTCATGAACGTGTTTTGTAGCCCATAGACTAATTATACTTTAAAATTAACTAATTATCCTTTAAAAGTCGCCTGAAACATAACCTAATGCATTACATGATTTTATGACTATCCATCTCTTTCTACCTCTCAGAGAGGTACGGCTGGCGATCCAGGGAGCAGAGGGGCCAACGGGAAAATGGGAGAAATGGGACAGATGGGCCCAGTAGGACCAAGAGGCTTCCCCGGTCAGGACGGGTCACCAGGACAGCCAGGGGTCCCAGGCTACCCAGGGAAACCAGTGAGTGACCTTTATATGGATCATCTTCTTCAGATGGGAGGGACAAACTGGGGCACCGCAATTCAGTTCCAGACAATCACAAACTGTGTTACATCAGTGTTACCAAACCTCACAGATAAACCTGGGCAACATTACATTATTCCACGATGACCTTTAATTAATTTTTAAATTGAAAGAAGTACACCCTTCATTCTTAACACCATTCTCGGTTACAGGAACCAAGTATATTGCTATTTCTTGCAAGACCCAATTTTATAAAATAGTTTTATGTGTATATGTTACATATTACCAACTGATGAACACTATCTGAGATACCGAATTTGAACCTCGAGACACACTCACAGAGAAACCATTGCAGGAGAGGGCGGAGCTTTCATTTACTTTCAGATGCCCAGATATAGCAGTTTGAATATCACATACATTTAATTGGCCTGTTTCTGTAAAATATTAGTAATTCAAATGGATGGAAATTTTGGATGCAATTGAAATACATACATCCTTGGAATTGGGCCAAATATTTCTGTGAGTGCTGTGATGGAATGCACAGGTCTCGGCCTGCTTATAATCACAATATTCAATGGTGTGATATCGACACTGATACTATTGGCCAAAATAATCGAACCTTTAAAACACATTTTACAGTCTTTTCTTGAAATTTAAAACAGCTGTCTGATGTTGTAGAACCTGCACAATGTAATTCATTCTGAACACTGACTGGATTCTCCATGGATGTAGTACAAAACCAGTCTTGGAGGAACTCATTCCCTGCACACTTTAGTCTATTTCCTTTTTTTAGAAGCACTTAGACAGTTAATGATCTGGTCGGTCATGTGCAAGTCCTACAGTGTGTCGGGTAGGTGGTTCTCCAAGACCAGTTCAGGACCACGGCTCCGTACCGTTCCCTTCCGTGTTTGCTTTCTTTGATCCCCTCTGGACAGCTTTGCAGCTTCAGTCAAAAAACAAACCAGCGTGTATTTTTAGTCGAACAACGCAGGCAACCACTTTTGGGAAGTTTCTGAAACACACAGTCGCGCTACTGGTAGAATTACGAGATGCGTGGGGAGTGACCGTAAACAGTTCTGGGGGCCACAACACAGATGTGTGATGTTGCAACAGGGAAGGAGGACTCAAATGCAGGAGTTAACGGAAACTAAAATAGCTTTTAACCACTGAAAGCACAAAAACAGTCATGAACTTCTTCACTTGCTCTGAATTCAGTTCCTAATAATCACTGTGTTAACTAACTGTGTTACATCAGTGCTGCCAAACAAACCTGAACAACATTGTATTAATCCACGATGGCATGTCATCTTTAATTAATATAAAAACTGAAGGAAGTATACCCTTCATTCTGCCCGCCATTTTTGGCTACAGGAGCCATGGGACCCAATTTTAGAAAAGTATTTTATGTATACCAGTATAATCATTATAGACAGTAAAACCAGTACAGAAAATATAACCAGTATTGAAAATATAACCAATACAGACAGTTTAACCAGTATAGACCCTATAACCAGTATAGACAGTATAACCAGTATAGACAGTATCACCAGTATAGACAGTATCACCAGTATAAACAGTATCACCAATATAGACCCTATAACCAGTATAGACAGTATAACCAGTAAAAAACCCATAACAAGTATAGACATTATAACCAATATAGACAGTATAACCAGTATAGACATTATAACTGGTAAAGACAATATCACTAGTATAGACAGTATAACCAGTATAGACATTATAACCGGTATAGACAATATCACTAGTATAGACAGTATGACCAGTATAGACAATATCACCAGTATAGACAGTATAACCAGTATAGACAGGATTATTCTGTTTTGTCTTTTGTGTAAATTTCTTTGATGCCAAGACTTGAAAGACCAAGAGAACAGGTTGAGGGTTTATTTATACAGGTAGATTAAGAATGAAAGTGAGCTCTTATGGAATGACTGTGTGGTTTTGCATATGTTATCAGTTCCAGGTTACTGGTAAAGGTGCTGAAAAGCAGATGTTGCCAAGGCTGTGGTTAATTCCTTGCATCTGATGTGTCTTGCAGGGGAAACCGCCTTCGGAGGAGCACCTGATGAAGATTTGTGCTTCAGTGCTGCAGAGTACGTTCTTTTATTTCTTTCCTCATTCCGGAGGCCTTCCTTTGGCCAAGTATTGTGTAAAATGAAACATTTCTGTGTGCCTTTGACTCCTGACTAAGTCTCTCTATGGCAATAAGGTAATGCCTGTTTCTGACTGTGTTCTGGAGACAGTAACCTCTGCTAAGTGCATTAACCCTGAAACCGCCCATTCGCATGGCCATCTGGGTGTGAATCACTGTGTGATGGTGCGATGGTGCACACTAGCCTCATGGCAGCATGCATGTTGTCGGTTATTTGACCACTGGAAACATCTGGGGAGCTTGGAGAAGCAGTAAAGCTTTCGGTTCTTCATTTTAGGAAAAAAAAAAAGACAAATCTGCTTAACGGGCACCATTGCCAAATCCCCGTCTCTCAGCACAGCGGCTATTTTGGAACCTCCGTGATGCTGAAGTTTTGGATTACATCATTTCAACCAAAAGTCTTTATTCCCAAACAAAGTATTGTTGGAGTTTAAATGTCTGGACCTGAATGGGAGACGTCACCCAGAAAGGCTGACCATGAATCAAGACCAGTGGCAGACAGGGAAGGATGGTTTAAAAAAAAATTAGGTAAAACTTGTATTTGTTTAGGTTTTATTTCACGATCCCCTTCTGAAGCGTTGGCCTCCTTTAAGGATTTTACATTTTTGTAGACGCTTTTTACAAAGCATGTAAGATCAAAAACCTCCGCTTTTTAAGATAAGGTGAACCTTTATTAGACCCAGAAGTGGGAATTATGTATTGTCAAGCAAGAGAATGGACAGAACAAACAGTCGAACAGTCGAAACAGTAGAGTAGAAAAGCTACACTATAAAATGTATATGGATGGATGGATGGATGGATGGATGGATGGATCGATCTATCTATCTATCTATCTATCTATCTATCTATCTATCTATCTATCTGTCTATCTGTCTATTTATCTAAATATAGATACATACATAGATAGATATAGATATAAATATAGAGATATATAGGTATATATGCATAAACTTAGATAAGTAAATGTATGTACACACTGAGTATATGTGTGTATAAATGTACATACATATACTCATACATATGAATGGACGTTACAAGAACTGTGGATATATGTAAAAAAAGGAATGCGAGGGGGTGACAGACATTGACAATAATGTACCTAAAAAAATTGCACATTTATAAACTGCTCAAGTACTAGTGCACATATTATAATACACAAACATGAGCCCAAAGATTTGATTACAGTATAAAACTCAAAGCGTTGGCTTCTCTGGAGGCCAACCCAGTTCCATTCCTCCCTCCATTGTGTGGTTCTGGTAGTCCGAGTGGGTCACCCAACAAATGGTGCTTATTTATTGTCTCGTTTATTTTTCGACTCTTGATTATTTTCTGTTAATTCTTCTGATTGCCATGAGTGTTTCTTCTCTTTGAATTCTTGGAAGTTTGGCTAATGCCTTCATCAATAATTCCTCAGATCAGCTGCCACAACTCCTTCAGATCATGTCACCCAGTAGCTGCCAACACTGCGAAATGGTCCGGGGACCTCCAGGTGATCCAGGCCCGGTTGGACCACAGGGCCCCTCGGGACCCCCAGGCTACCCTGGCAGGCTCGGGTCTCAGGGGTACCCGGGACCTCCAGGACAGAGAGGAGCTCAGGGCATGAAAGGTGAGGCCAAAGACAACACAACCTTTTTTATATTCAGTATTTCAGCTGATAGAGTAACAACATTACTTCTAGTAAATCTTCATTCATAGCTTGGACAGTTTTTTGTACTGAGTGCACTTTTACTGCAGGTGACATCGGGCCAATGGGCCTGAAGGGTGCGAAAGGACAGAGTGACGTCGGACCTCCGGGGTCACCTGGCCCACCAGGTACTATATATTACCATTACAGACGCAGCTGTGATATTAACAGGGCAACTGTAACACTGTGCTGCTGTAAGAGTGAGACTGTATGGGGAAAAATTACCTTAACATTTTATACATTTATATTTCAAAATTACTTTTTTATTAAAGAGAATTTCTACTAACAGGACAACTCAGTTTCTGAACAATGTCATTATTTACAACACCACTTTTTGTGAGTTCAATGTTGGTTCCCACTCCTGACTGGTCTCATTCTGGTTCCCAGTCCAGACTGGTCTCATTCTGGTTCTCAGTCCAGACTGGTCTCATTCCAGTTACCAGTCCAGACTGGTCTCATTCCAGTTCCCAGTCCAGACTGGTCTCATTCTGATTCCCAGTCCAGACTGGTCTCGTTCCAGTTACCAGTCCAGACTGGTCTTGTTGTGATTCCCAGTCCAGACTGGTCTCGTTCCGGTTCCCAGTCCAGGCTGGTCTCTTTCTGTTTACCAGTCCAGACTGGTCTCATTCTGGTTCCCAGGCCAGACTGGTGTCATTCTGGTTACCAGTCCAGACTGGTCTCATTCTGGTTGCCAGTCCAGACTGGTCTCATTCTGGTTCCCAGTCCAGACTGGTCTCATTCTGAGTTGCCTAAACTGTCCAGAGCATCAGAAAATCCCTTTATCTTCAGGAACCTCCTGAAGACTCATCTGTTCAGAGAGCATCTCCTCTCCAGATGCACTATATATCTTCCACTCTTCTTACATGAAGACTTTGCAGTTAGAACTCTCCTCTGTTTCTCCGACTGTCGTGAAACTTGAACATGTTCTCTTATTGTTAGTCGCTTTGGATGGGCCTGTAAATGGGCCTGATGGTGCCCATCACCAGTAAAGACCCAAAACATGAATTAATTTCAACATTAAGCTCCTCCCATATTATGCAAAACTTACTAAACAACTAGCTCATGTTTATTTTTAAACCTGGTTGTCAGGCTGTTGGTGTTGTGGGCTGTGTTTTGCTTGGACCCCTGTGGTCGCCGCATGCAGCTCTATTATTGAATGTTATTTCTGCACTCTGTGCCAACTTGATTATTTTTCTTCACAGGTATGCAGGGTCCGCGAGGAGACGATGGAGACGGATATCCAGGACCCCCGGGGCCCACTGGGAAGCCTGGCTCCCCTGGCATCCCCGGCAAACGAGGTCCTCCAGGGGCCACAGGCGTCTGTGACCCATCCTCCTGTTATCCAGCGTACGGTCTCCAGGAGAACCCCTTCAGCAAAGGTCCCAACTTCTAACTCACCACCTCTGTGGCCTCATACCATCACACTGAGGATGACTTACGAGGCCTTCAGCCTCTTCTGGTGCTCCGTACTGACTCTATGCAGACTCCTGTCCTCGGGGTCCCAGGCTATGGTGGCCAAACTTTGGAAAGTGTATTTGTTTCTTTATTTGATCAAATCATTTGTTTCACACAATATTACTCTGAAATCATTTCTCTGTGTTTGTTTTTTACTTGCGTTACATGTACTACTTCTTGTTCTTATGGAGAATGAGGAGTATCATTTACTGTAGCAGATATTTTTGCTTTTCGGCATCCCACCAGTATGTGCAGTGTGATACGCGCCAGTACGCTCGCCTCATAGTGAAGGAGATTCAGCTGCAAAACGGGGCTTGAGCAAGGCTTTGCCACAGAAAGTTTCGTTTTGAGTCATTGGGCCGCAGCCCACCATGTGTTGCCCAACAATAAAGAGTGGTTTAATGTCACCTCTGAAAGGTGAGAACCGACGTCTTCACTGTTTGCATGTAATTGTAAATATATGTACGTTTGCACTGCCTTTAAAAAGCTACCTCTGTTCGAGTAGTGGTGCAGTCTATTAGCGAGACTCTAATACTGTAGTTAGTATTGGGTGACGTCTGAAACAGCGCGGGCTCAGGATGTAACTCTGGTTTATGAAAAAATAAAAAACATTCAATATCCTCTTATTTTGTGTGTGTGGGCGGAGCCACATCTAAGGTTTACGGTGCTGGTGTGTTTGTGGACTACTACATTTTGTTTTTAATTGTTTAACACTTCTCTGGATGCCAAACCCAGTTCCCCTCCTCCCTCCGTTGTCTGGTTCTGGCAGTCCGGTTGGTCACCCAACAAACTGTGCTTATTTATTGTCTCATTTATTTTTTGAGTCTTTTTAAAAAATCTGTTTATTCTTGTGATTGCCATGAATGTTTCCTCTCTTTGTTGGTTACCCCCCCTACCCCAGTATTTTCATTTACATACTCATTGCATTGTTTACTAGACTATTCATAGGTAATGAGAAAATAAACCTTTTTTTATGACTTAACACAAACGACTGTTGCTCACATTTCTTTTTACGGATAACTTTCGCCCTCGGTGTTGTGTTGAAACAGTGTCGGATGCAAACGTTTAAACATCCCCCACATGAGTTAGCACGTTCTCTACAGAGAACAAAATGTCATTTTCTACAAATTTTAGGGCACATAATATCAGTTCTGGTTCAAATGCAAAGAAGTGTGTTCTCTGTAGAGGGTGTGTCCTAGTGTTTGCTTAGGAAATCAGTGTAATGGGACCAGGAGTGCTGAAATCTACGCCTGAACCTGCAGTATATTGTGGTCTATGATACGTAGAATTGTCTGGTCTGTGTAGTGTATCTTGGTCTATGAGAAAGATAAAGCTTCTAATGTGCTCTATAGTTGGAAGGCAGGAAGGGAAAGCTGATTTAAGGGTTACCAGTAAATGTGCCTGTAGTTCCTCTTTAATACAGCACAAGTCTCGAGTCTCTGTCATTCTGATGAAAGCCACTGACGGTTTCACATCTTGCCGCAGCAGGTCCCTCCATCCTTGCCAGGAGTCGTCTCGGCGCTTCAGACCTTCGACTTCAGACCTTCGAAATGAAGAGTCCACTCTCTTCTCTGAACATGAACTGGGACATCCTCCTCCTCACCTTGTCTGGACTTTTCCAACTAGTGGGAGCCACGGATACCTACGATGAGTTTCTGGACAATTTCTTCAATGAAGAAACCAACCAAACTTATGAAGTAGACTACGTCAAGGACGAGGATGTGACCCTGTGTGTGAAGACGGACGTGAACCGCTTCGGCGCCGTGGTCCTCCCGGCCTTCTACTACCTGAACTTCTTGCTGAGCATGCTGGGGAACGGCCTGGTGCTGTGCATCATCTACAAATTCGAGAAGCTCAGCACCGTGACCAACATCTTCCTGCTGAACCTGGTGATCTCGGACCTGCTCTTTGCATCGAGCTTACCATTCTGGGCCGTCTACCACAGCTCCGAGTGGATCTTCGGCCGGGCCCTCTGCAAGGTGGTGGGCAGCTTGTACTCGGTGGGCTTCTACAGCTCCATCCTGTTCCTCACACTCATGACCTTTGACCGCTACCTGGCCGTGGTCCACGCCATCACGGCCGCTCAGAGCCGCCGCAGGGTCTACGCCTTCTCCTCATCCGCCGGCGTCTGGATCCTCAGCATCCTGGCCAGCGTCAAGGACATGGTTCTCTACGACGTGCGGGAGAGCAAGCCGGACGGTTTGCTGTGCGAGGAGACGGGCTTCTCTCAGAGCACCATGGTCCGATGGCAGCTGGTGGGCTACTACCAGCAGTTCTGCTTGTTCTTCCTGATGCCCCTGATGATGGTCCTCTACTGCTACGCCCGCATCACCGTCCGCATTGTCTCCACACGCATGAAAGAGAAGTGCAGGGCCGTCAAGCTCATCTTCGTCATCATCTTCACCTTCTTCGTTTGCTGGACACCCTACAACGTGGTCGTCCTCCTGACGGCGCTGCGGCTGTCCTCCAGCGACACCTCCTGCTCCGACGGCCTGGACTACGCCCTGTACGTCACGCGCAACGTCGCCTACCTGTACTGCTGCATCAGCCCTGTCTTCTACACCTTCGTGGGCAAAAAGTTCCAGAGCCACTTCCAGAAACTCCTGGCCAAGCACATCCCGTGCCTGAAAATAACCATCCTGTCATCTCAGAGCAGTAGGACCACGTCCTTCAGGAGCCCAAACACTGACTACTAGTGACAAGAGAGGTCGTGGTTTGGATTTTTTAATACTGTAGGGAGTATTGGAGCTCTAAAACAGCGTGGGCTCAGGATAGAACTAATAAAAACATTCATTATTCTCTTATTTTGTGTGGGCGTAGCAACATTGAAGGTTTACCGCATGGGATATTGTTGTTTGGACTTTTTGGTAACCACACACTGACTCTGCGTTGTTCGAGAATACACACAGGGTTGGAGTCGGATTGAAAGTGGTGGAAGCACCAGCCCCCTTGGGACAAGAACGAGGTGACAGGTTTTCTTTCTTGGCGTCTCAGAAGAATTCCTCTTCATGTGTGTTTCACAAGTGCCACGAAACCTTTCGTGTCGTTTTCATGTGTGTTTCAGAAATGCTTCGAAACTGAATATGCGTAAAAAAGAGGGAAAAAAGGAAGCTGGACAGCACCGGGGGTTCAATTTTGAGTGTGTGCTTCGTTTTTGCGGTTGTGGTTATGTAATGCCACATCATTAATCATCAGCAGCTTAAGAATATGTAGCAAGTGAGTTGAATCAATAATGATGGAATATGCGTTTTTTTTGCCATTTAACACCACTCATGCCACTTTTTTTTACTTATGCTGTGAAAAAAATAAAAATAAATGAGAATTATAATCTGTCGGTGTGCCTTTTCAGCTGAATGCACTGAATCTGCAACTGATCTGAGGTCAGGTTTAAACTGTGCGTGTGTCAAGAGAACAGATGATGTGCTTTGAGTCACCTGAATCAACTTGGGTTTTTCGTTTTCCTGAGTCAGCTGTGTCTCTTCGCAAGTGTAATTTGGATGAAAAAAAGAAAACTGTAAATTATTTTTTTTTTCATATTTAAT
>JBBMFX010000037.1:26241155-26252998 GCA_037832545.1 Rhabdalestes septentrionalis | reverse complement strand
AGAGAGAGACAGAGAGAGAGAGACAGAGAGAGAGAGAGACAGAGAGAGAGAGAGAGACAGAGAGAGAGAGAGAGACAAAGAGAGAGAAAGAGAGAGAGACAGAGAGAGAGAGAGACAGAGAGAGAGAGAGAGAGACAGAGAGAGAGAGAGAGACAAAGAGAGAGAAAGAGAGAGAGACAGAGACAGAGAGAGAGACAGATGGATGGTATGTAGTATTTTAAACAAGTGGATCCTGCCTGTGAGTTCTCACGAAGCCATTTCAGTCTTAAGAGAGTCAGAGAGTAAAGTGTGTCAAGAATATAATCATAATCAACATTTGATGTAAAAATAATTCATGTTTCAATTCTATGTTTAAAGATCATACAACTGTGTTAGGACAGTTTATTAACTCAGGCTAGGGTGTGTTTCGACTTACAGCAAAATTTGGGTTAGATCACTGTCGAAGGAACGTATCTCCGCCGTAACCCGAGGACCCGCCCATCTTGCAATAATTAGGAGAAAAACTAAAGACGTCACATGAACAGACGAGAGCTAAACTGAGTCCTGAGTTTCCTGTTTATATCTAGAGAGAAGCGGAAAAGACAGTTGTGAAATATATCTTGGGTGATCGCATCAGATTTATTTGCTACATCTCTGAGTGTAAACAGGACCTAAGACTATATTCCATATGCACAGGCTGGTTTATCTGGACCAGGGTTAAGTTTAGTCCTGTTGAAGTCTAGTCCTGTTTGGGAAAAGTCACGCTAAATCCTGCCAGGGATCTTCTGATTGGCTGCTGAGCCTGACTGTTCATTTGGGCGCGAGTCCATGGAATTCGCAGATTTCTGCCACACAAACAAGTCGCTAAGATGCCATGAATACAATCGATTCAACATAGCGCTAACTGTACAATAATTGTTTAAACAATCTAAACCTTCAATTATATTAAAAGAACAGTGGAAGGAAAGGCCAACACTGTGGCAGGGTGTTCGGAACAGGATACACTAACCTTTAATTTGGGTCAATCACATATTATAGCCTGAAGCATCAAAAAATGTCATGTGGTGCGACCACATTTTATCTCACAAAGAATACATTTTTTTAAAACTTACTTAATATTTTTTCTTACAAGTTGTCAGCAATATCTAGAGTTTAGAAACAAGTGTTTGATATTGTAGAGCTAATAAAAGATCATAATTTACAAATCTCAACATAAATGCAAAAAGTCGCCAAATTAATTGTAGTTAAGCAACTCATTTTTCCTCTAAAATACATAAAACTGATTAAAACTGATTAAATTTGCTTAAGTTAATGGTATTTTTAAAACATTTTTAAGCTAAAGAAACGAGATATTTTACTTTGAATTGAATATAGTTATTGTTATTATTGGTCGCACCACATGATATTTTGACATTAAATTACTACAAATAACTCCTAATTTTAAAAATAGTTGAAGTGAGTACATGTATGGGAGAGATACTACATATAGAAAGTATGTTTTTTTGGACATTTAATCTTTTTTAACACAGCCAGACAGAATACATAGGTGTCACGCCAATGACCCATAAAACAATTATTCAATTTAGAACCATTTTATTTTTTGCACAGGACTAAAGCAAATCTAGCAAAATCTCATTAAATATGGATCCCATGAGTGACTGATGCTTAAACCAGCTACCCCACGTGTTCGGGCCTTTGCTTTCAGGGTTCTTGGAAATACAATTAAACCCAAATCAATTACAGCGATATTCAGAACATCTCCAGAGGAACTTCTTCTGTCCAGCTCCGTTAAAAAATACACTACTTACATAGAACGACAGTCTCCCAACTATTTTACATCATAGATTAGCCTCAGAAAACCGTATTGATCCCGGTGAGATATTTATGCAATTAAGTATTTTCTGTATGGTACAGAGGACAAGGGATCTTGAGTATAATTTGAGTCAGGAAAGGTCAAATTTACAAAAGAATTTGGCTCTAAATCATATACAAGTTTCGCAGCTAGATACTGGGCGTATATGTTCACCTCTTATCCTTTGCACTGTTTACCTTCTAGAGTGTCTGTGTGTATATCACTAAATTTAAAAATCATATTTACTATAGCTCTAAGCTATGTACGCATTTTCTGTATACGTAAAACATCAATAATTTAGTTCAATAAAACATAACGACTTATTCTCTGTATGTATTAGACCATGCAGTTGGAGAAAAAAAGAAAAGCACTTGTGAGGAAATTTGTCCCAGTAATGATGACTATTGCCGTATTGGCCAGCCCTGTGCTGGCCGAGTGCCGCGTTGGTGCCTTTCGGTTGTTTTACGGCTATAAATGAAAACTCGTCCCCCCGGATGAATTCGCCGGAGGGGGAAAGTGTACGCAACCTCAACAGCTGTGTCAATATGAATCAGCAAACCACAACATTAAGAAAGTCATTTGTCTTTTGCACCCTGAGGGTTGGGGTAATTAAAAACCCGGCTTGAAGCCTTCAACGGTCCTGACCGCTCGCCTTCGCGACCTCCGGCGCGCAGGTATTGACGGGACTGATGGGAGGTTTAGTTAAAAAAGCGACTGAACTGGGTTCTGCCACTAAGTGAACTGTGTGGACTCGCGTGGCGTTCTGACAAATTTGGATGGCCCCACCAAACATGAACCACCACAGGTAGTTTCCTGAAGGTTATGGATGAAGCCTCTCTGTTGCGGAACCGTCTTCAAAAGAAGGTCTGCTAAAATTAACCAGCTTTATAAAGCAGTGTTAAAAAATATTAAATATTAAATAATAAAAAATAAGAAACTCAATATCAAAAAGATTGTCTCTCCACCATTACAATTATTAATAACAATACAATTATTATTAATAATAACAATAACAACAATTATGCTCTGCTTCAGTCATAAACCCTCTGCCATCTTTGCCACTACTATTATTAATCATAATGATAATAATAACAAAAGTAATAATAATAATAATAATAATAATAATAATAATAATAATAATAATAATAATAATAATAACAATAACAATTATGCTCTGCTTCAGTAATAAAATGATAAACACTCAATCAAAAACAGTGTCTCTATCTCGTTCCCTAAAATAGTGAAAAAAGGACAAAAAAAAAGAAGAGAAAACTCATTCAGAATTTCTCATGGGCCGAAATCTATATACAGAAATTGATGAGCCTGAAACAAATTAGACGGAAAACAGCCGATACGAAAAACACACAATAAAACGCACTAATTAACCACTGGGCGATTCCACACTTTACTGTGCTGCGTTTCCTGCTCTCCTGCCAACTCTCCACCACACCAGGCGGCTGCAAACTGCACTCACTCGCATTCTGCTCAGAGCATGGAGACGAGATTAGTTAGAATTAATACCGTGTTAAAATCTCCTGAAGAACTGAACAATAGAAAAGCTCCACCATGACAGAGTAAAATGTTTTCCACATAACGTTACTATTTTGGGGATTACATTCTAACTTTTTTTTTTTGCATTGCACAGCAGTTTTAATTGCAAATGATCGCTACATGAAACCCCAGACACCCCCTCCCCCCAAAAAACTAACAACAAAAAAAACAAACAGCTGAGAGGTAGGGAGCTTCGTGCACCGAACATTCAAAATAATAATATTAAAACGACTGCGTTAATGTATAATACAATAATTGAATGTACACAATAACATATACTTGCCCAAAAAAACACAAAAAAACCCAAACTATCTATAAATATGCACCTGTGTATATCTAACATGTACACCAAATGGGGCCCAAATCAGGTCCTGGAGGCCCAACTCACTAAATTTGCCTATTAACAGGCGACCTGACCTTTCCAGGCAGGGAGGTCAGGACACTGTCCCTTCAGGACCTCAGGACACTGTTCCTCCTCCGCTGGACACTGTCCTTCCAGGACCGCAGTGGAGCGCCCCTGGTTTGTATCAATAAATAGCTGGGATTACACTCAATACACACAACACAGGCCGCCTGAACAAGCTTCTCTGAAGACCAAAACTCCCAGGAGGTCAACAAGCACCATAATGCTGGAGAAACCACAGCAGATTCAACAGCGTGGTGAACGCGGAGGGCTGGGCCTCGAGGAGACGCATCCGTCAGAGGAGTGCATTACACCTGGCAAATAGTCAATTCTTCTGAGGCCCATAAATACCAGGTAATCCAATGGTAATACATTATCCCAACTACGCAATAATTGAGCTGCATGTCACACGATAAAGAAGAATTGCCTTCAGAGAAAAAAAAAAAAAAAAAACCAGAGGAAATAAAACAATTGGATTAGTGATCATGTTCAGTCACATGATGGTAGAAGCAGAAAAAACTCTAAAGCAGAATTTATTTTTGCATTAAAAAAACCAACCTGAAACCAGTTATTATGCCATTAGGATAGTGTCTCTGACGCGGAAGCTGGCATGGCATTATGGAGTGTAGAGGACGAGAGGAGCCTTAGGTCAACTGGCCCTCACAGATCCGCACCATCATTTCAAAAGAACGTTATGCTAAATGGCAAGAAAACATCCCGCTGAAAGATCAGCTGGTGCCTTCAGCTGTGCAATTACCTTTGTGGGTTTGAGCTCTGGGTGGGACAGGGGGGTGAGGGCTCACGTTATTACTGAGGGCCGCATGGCACAACAGCTGAGGACGCTGCCAGTCAGCTAGAACCAGCGGTTCTTCTCCTCGACGCCACTTTCTTAATTAAGCAGGTATTTCTGAGGCCATGCCTCAGGAAGCTGGTGCTTGGAAAAATGTATGAAAGCTTAAAAGTTAGAAATGAAATCGTACCCTTGAGGTACGGCCTGCTAGGCATATGCTGGGTTTGACTCTGCAACCGCAGAATTATTTTTTTTAGTCAAACTAACAGGTCCGATCTGCGTCACTCTCTAGGACGAGCCCCGCTCGTTCGGCAGTGCCTCGTCCTTCACGCCCAACTGTGCAGGTTACTAAGTATAGAGGTTACTGGAGGGAAGATCTACTGTACCATATGCAGCACAGGGCTATTTAAAAGAGGACTGAGAGATGGGGGGGTTCCAAAGATGCAATAATGGGAGGTGGGTGTTGAAAAGAACGGGGGAGGAAGGGGGGAGAGGAACAGAAGTGGGACCATGAGAGACCACTTTATTTGGCAGTACTAAAAATAGAGCGGTGAAGGGGAGCCAGGCGAGCGGGTCCTGCGCTAGGATAGCTGCTTGCCTTGCAGGATGCACAATCGATAGGTGGAACGTTGGATGGGATGCTTCCCGGAGCTTGTGCGTGCATCTGTGTGGCTGTGGAAGGGGGGGTTGTTTCACTGCCTCGGAGGGTTATTTTTTGCACTGGTTGACTAAATATGGTCACAGGGAGGTGAGCGAGACACGGGGAGAGGAGCCGAGTGACTGATGTGAGCGTTTTTCAAATGATTCACTGGCTGTAAAGTGCTAACGGCTTAGCTCTCTCTCTGCCGCAAAAGGGGGACGCTGTAGTAACCCCACCCCAACCCCTCAATCCACAACTGGCGCCTGATCTTTGACCTTAGCCCCGCAGGACACAGAGGCGAGGACAGGCCGCGTTTTTCTGTTTACGTCTGATTCGAGGCAGTAAAAGTCTGAGGAAAGAGGATCATAATAAAGATGCGCATGCCATGTAGGGGGTGCTGCACCTCGAATACTAAGCAGAGTGCGGAACTTAAAAAGACAGATCCTCGTTGCGAAGGGAGCTGCGCTTCACCTTTCCCTTTATTCCCCCTGCCCTCTGAATTTGCTGACAGCAAAAAAAACAAAAAAAAAACACCTGAGGCAAACGTGAGAGCGGGAGATTGAACTAAGATAAAGGGATGAAGGGGAATCGGGAAGATGCGATCCCCGGTGGTCCTGAACCTCGTCGCAGTTTGGGCATGCGGCGGAGGAAAAGTGCTGCAGTTTAATCTGCCTGGTTCTGGAGAAGCAGCGGCAGCGCCTCGTGTCAGCATGATGCCTATCCTCCCCTAGTAAAGGTAAGGGTGCCTTCTCTCCCCCTCTCTCTCTTTCCAGCTCAACTGCTCCCACCCCTCCTCCCTTCACCAGACTTGCACGCTGCCGCTCCCTCTCTCGCTACCCCCCTCAACCCCACCCCCCGGTTAGAGCAGCTGATTCAGCGAGTCGGCATGCGATGGCTGCAGCAGCTGGAGAACTCCGGAGGTCGTTATGGCTCTTCGGACCCTCAAGAAAAAACATAGGACAAGAAAAAGGGAGGAGCACGGGGTGGAGGGAAACTGCGCCGACAGGTAATATGTGGTCCCTTGTGTGCACACTCCGGTCAAGACTTCGGCCCGAAACAAGCTGGACAGTCCGCATTGACGTCTTCAGCCTCTCTCTCTCTCTCTCTCTCTCTCACACACACACAGTCTTTTCTCTCAGGACAAAACCGCATGGCTCGTCAGCCTGAGTGTTGTGTGTGGGGGGGGAGGTAGAATTTACAGTTCTGCAGCGGGAAGGAAAAGAACTACTTCTCTGAAAGCGCCTCTGGAAACGTGAAGGGGCTCCCCTCCCAACTCTGCAGTAACAGGAGAAACGCAATGTGGAAGCAGCTGATGCCGGGTCCGGGGGGGAAGTTGCTACCGTCCACATGGATCTGCTTGCTTGTTCACTCACTCTTTCTTCCTCCATACTCCTCCTCCTCCAAGTCTCCCTCCCACCCCACACAATTCCAGTGCTGTCCAGCCAGCAGGCTGCTGCAGCATAGCACTCTCTGGCTCATTAGCCCCTCATGGCTGCAGCACTACTGCTATATAATGACAGACTTGTTAACTTGTACCCAGCACTCTCTGGATGATTTTTTTTTTTACCCCTAGTTACTTCTCCAAAAAACAAAACAAAACCAGCTTGGACACTTCTGCTTTCAGGTTCTTCCAAATGGAATACAGTTCCACTCCTTGCATTTTTTTGGGCAGCGGTTGGTTTATGCTTTTTTTTGTCACCACTAATTGCTGGAAGTGGAGTTTTTGGACTGTTTCTGGACACGGCAGGGAGGAAAAGGTGCGTTTATGCAGAAATAGATTGGATGGACGCAGTGTCGTTGCGAGATGGGAGTTTTAGACAAGGTTAGAAAAGGAGGGGATTGACAGAAAACAGCTGTGGTGCTGTATTAATTCTCCAACCGGGTGCGGGGAGGGTGAGGTGGGCTGACAGGGTGGCTTCTGGGTATGTGTGTCAGTCGCTGAACCCATGACACTCAGGATAATAACCCACTTTCACGTGTGCATGCGTGCTCTGTAATCGCCACGCGGGGGAAAACAGTGCTGCAGTGCCACCACCCCTTGCTGCAAACACCCCTCTCTTCTCCTTGTGGCAAAGGCGTGTGGCCTCAAACCAAAAAGAAAATCCTCCATGGCTTGCCTCCGCTCTTCAGACCTCTCGGACCTACGTGACATTTCCTAAATGGGACGTCATACTCTCGGTCGACTCCCCTCCCAATTCCGACCCTTTCTGACACCGTGGCGGCATCGGGCGTCCCACCATTAACCACTCGTTTCTGTCATTCCATGCCGGCGTATCTCTGTGAAGCGCTGAAACTCATCCAGGATTTCCACCACTGCCCAGAATAGCACGTCTAAGTGCCCTTGTGTTATTTTTCCACTCCTGCCTTTTCCTATTGGGCCTGCTGTTTGATAGGCTTCAGTTTGGGTTGGGGGGGGGTGGGTATGTTGGAGTGAACTAGGGGCGGCGTTGACTTGTGGAATGTGTGGAGCTGGAGCAAAGATTCATTAGAGAGCTACTGAACATTTTACGCCACCACGCAAACCCTTATGGGATCACTGGTGTCTAGCTTCAGCTGTTCTCCAGTAAACATGACCAGGTGAAAAGCTAAGACCAGAAGTTATAATTAGTAACCTGCACTACTTTTACAAAAAAAAGGAGGGGCTTAAAAAGAAAAAAATCAGCACAACCAGTTCAAGCCACAAGTGCTGAGTGGGCATTAGCCTTTGCATGTGACCTCTGGCCTGGTCTCTGTGCCTAAAGCCCAAATCCCACTCACAATAGCTTCCTGTTCCACTTGGATCAACCTCGTTTTCGAACATCAGCAGCTGGTCTGAAATACTACTGGGAGATGCGGTCAAATGGGCAAACTGCGGTGAGGAGAAGAACCAGCAGATCTAACCAGTGTGAGTAAGTGAGGGAACTCAGAAGGGAGCTAAAAACGTGTGCCCTGTATGGGAGGCTTATTAACTTTGTGCCTTTATTGCCAGGATGGTACAGTAAAACTTCCAAGGATCTTAAGGAGTACTGGAAATGAACGACCAAGGACCTTCTAACATGCCTCACTCCTTTTGCCCTTGCTTTCCTTTTTTTTTTTACCCCCACCCAGGACAAAAAGACAGCAGTAACTTTTTTTAAAAATATATTTGCAGCAGAAGTGCTGGGCTTTGTTCTTTTCTATATTCCCTTTTGGATTCTCCCAGATATCTACAGGACGACAAGGGTCACTGGAGGCGACGGTACTGTGTGGACCTATGTGTGCTGGGGAGAACAGCAAGTTCTGCTGGGTCCGGGGCAAGATCGAGCCGCTTCTACGGCGCCACTGAAAGTCACCTTACATTACAGTATGTACTGGCATACCCCTGCATTCTGTAATGTGGTGTTTGGGAGGAGGGGTGGGGGTGGGGGTGGCTAAGATGACGGGTAATCACAGAATATAAAATGGCTGGGTTTATAAAACACATTGATCTGATCTGCAAAGCATACGTTAAGAGAACAAGGACGCCGAGCTTTACTTGGAGTTACCTACTTGGTGTACATACTTCTTTATGTGCCCATATGAACATATGACAGCTATGGAATGTAAAGAAGTATGTATTCTTGGTCAGGTGTTGATCCTCAAATAGGACATGATTTAGCTTTTACTGTGCCAGGGTTTTACGGAGCGTAAGTATGTAATGAGGCTGTGGTGCCGCAGACACAATCAGGGTGCGGAGGTTTACTGCAGCGCACATTCTGGAGGAAGTTACAGCTCCCTGGTCACCGGCGCACCAACATGCTCCACCTTAATAAAGCAACCTGCATGTTAACAGACTATGTCAGCAGGTAGCCAAACAAGTTCACCTGTCTAGGGTACTTTATGTAATTTTTATGTGGTTGGAAGAGCCTGAAAAACCTGATGTTTGTTAAGATAGCAATTTAAAGTCACCGTTAGGAAAAACGATCACCAAGGCGTGCAAGAAAAGAACAAGTAATTTGGAACAGCAGCTCTTTTCATTATTGGCGAGTTCCCTGCCTGTCGGGCCTTGAATGGCAGCCAGTCACAACTTAGCCCGTACTTTCGCGGGGTAGTGGTGTGTCAGGGCCAGTCCCGAAAGATTAATACCATAATCTTTTCCAAAGGTCCCTCCATTTACCTCAAAATAGTAACGAGAAGGTAAGATGGGGACAACTTAATTATCCCTTGAAAGATGGGGGAAAAAAATTCCACAAAACATGCAGAAAATTCCAGAAAAGTGCACTTTCCTAGACTTCCCTACAATACAGGACAGTTTGGCTGCACACTCCACCCATGGCCAGCAAGCCCCTACCACCACCACTGCATACCCCAGCACCCCCATCCCTGATTCCTGTCCTCATTGTTCATGTTTGCAAGGCTTGCCAAAAGCTTTGGTGGGCTACAGAACAGTCAGATTAGGGCATGGAAAAGTGACAATGCAGGATCAGAGGCAGGTCCACCCATCAGCTGATTTCAATTGTTGCCCCCTGTACAAAAAGAGGGATGTTTGGTGGTGGTGTGTGTGTGTGTGTGGGGGGGGGGTTCTCTATTCTCCCTAACAGGCTGTCAAGACCTCAAACAGTCCCCTCTGGTTTTCCTACAGGCTGAAATAACTGTAAATATAACGTGACATGTGACGAGGGTTTGTTGTTGATAGGAGGCCGCTGATCTCCACAGGAACAAGTAGGGTGGTAAAAAACATTCAGGTACAGACACCCAAGGCGGCGCCTGATCTCAATTCCTCACTTTGGAGAGACTAACCTACTTCTGCTCGAAACTTTACATTGTGGTGTTCCACATTGTTTCCTTTGTGGAGGTCATGCTTGATTTATGGGGATAAATATGGCGAGAGCGCTGCCGTTGCTTCTCGCAGAACCCAAAATCTAGGTTGTTAAGAGTTCTGCCTGACGCGTAAAAGGCGGGGAACGTATAAAGGACGAGAGATTGAGAGTTAGATTGGGCCTGGGAGAGAACGTGGCCCATTTCTCTGAATTGTCAGACGCTCCTGCCTGTCCTCTGTGGTCTCGCTGCTCTTTCCAATTTTGTGCAGTGCTTGCTGTATGGGGTCACTCCTGTCAGTCGCTCCTTTCTCTCGCCCTCGGACTCAGCCTGACTGACACCCACAGCAGATGCTGACATTATAAAATCTTCAGCTGCCGTCTCTGGCTTTTGCCCACTTATGGCCGAGCAGGTTTGGGGGGTGGGGGGTGGGTGGGGGCTGAGGTTTGCCCGAGATGTCTGAGTGTCTGTCAGTGAAGAGAGGGGGGTTTGAGGTGTAAATAGCTCTTTACTGACCTGTGCAATTCGAGTACCATCTTGAGAGGCTTTGACCCCTCTTACCTCCCCTATCCAACCCACCCCCACCAAAGTTGCTGAGATAAAGAGACACCTTTTGCTGAAGTGCACGTCTGTCTCACTTATTGAGCGCCAATAAAATATTCCAAAGCACGACAGACGCCTTCCTGTAACAGAGAGAGCTGCGCTTGCGGGTAGCACGGATATCTGTGTTTGTTATTTTAACTTCACCGCGGGAGCGGTCTCCAAGGAGCCCCGCTCCTCGATGCTCTCCATTATTGAATTAAGCTGGAAAATTATCGAGGCCTCTCCGCGTACCCTGGGATGACAACGTTGGTAAAAGTTATGAGTGTGACGAGTGTGTCCCTTTTAGCCCGAGCGGTGCTGTGCCCACACTAACCCCCCATCCATCAGCGCCTGTAATTGCTACATGACTCCCGGACATGCGACTCAAGTGTACCGCGACAGACTATTATCCTTTTTTCTCCGGTTGCGATTTTTCTTGCTTCGTGAAGAGCGTCGGAGGGAAGGTGCTCGTTGGGGGGGGCCCTGGGGTTCTTGAAATACAGTGGGCTGACAGCCGAACAGCTAGTGCATCCGGGGAGAGGGGGTTCCTTTCCGAATTTCCATAACAAGCTTTACTGAATAATGACGAAATTAAAGATTTCCACAGGAGCTCGCCTCCCGGACCGCCTCAGCCGAGCCCTGCAAGGTGATGGACGGCAAGGTCTCCAATCTATCTTTGGTAACAAACCCCCAATGCTTTGCTAAAGCTGGTAAAATGGAACCAAATCACCTCTTCAATGGATTTGGTCCCCTTCAACCAGCTGTAGCTATGCTTTGATGACAACAGGACCTTTCTGGATAGTTCCCATTGTAATCACTCTGCTCTGATTGCAATTTCTCTCATGGTGATGCGTGAGTGCAGAAATACAACAAATCTACGACATTATGGGGGCCCCTTAAGTAACTGTCATTTAATTTGCAACAGCATGAAAGAATCTTACAGAAAATAAAAACTTCACTCAAGCCAAAAAACCTCTACTCTATTTTTATTTTTTAAAGCAAGACTTGCTCTCTGACCTACCATCATGCACAGACTGGGGTGGGGGTGGGGGGGTTTGTGCAGGGCGGGATACCTCATGCTAAATGTAAAATGCTGAGATGCAGTGTGGCGCAGAGGAGGGTTAGACCATGGGGCTGAAAAGCACACATGTGAACAACTGAGGGGGGGAGATGGGGTGGAGAATGAGAGAGAGTGAGAGAGAGAGAGAGAGAGAGAGAGAGAGAGAGAGAGAGACAGAAAGAGAGACAGAAAGAGAGAGAGAGAGAGAGAGCGAGAGCAAACAGACAAAAG
>JBBMFX010000037.1:26094641-26105788 GCA_037832545.1 Rhabdalestes septentrionalis | reverse complement strand
TCTGAAACTGGTCCGGTTCAGGGACTGGACTGGGAATGAGAGGCTCTGGAACGTCCTTCAGGAAGCCTGGAGAACTGTTCCTCAAGAACACACTAACCAACAAGAGAGTCTGGACTTTCTTCGAATAATTCCATCTTATGTATATATTAAATTTAGGAAAATTATAAAAAGCACCTGTGCAAAATAATGTGGCAAATTGATGTGTTGTGTCTGTATGTGTGTGTATATGTGTGTGTATATGTGTGTATATGTGTGTGTATATGTGTGTGTGTATATGTGTGTGTGTATATGTGTGTGTGTATATGTGTGTGTATATATGTGTGTGTATATGTGTGTGTATATATGTGTGTATTTAAGTGTGTATATATGTGTGTATATATGTGTGTATATGTGTGTGTATATATGTGTGTGTATATGTGTGTATATGTGTGTGTATATATGTGTGTGTATATGTGTGTGTATATATGTGTGTATATGTGTGTGTATATATGTGTGTATATATGTGTGTATTTAAGTGTGTATATATGTGTGTATATATGTGTGTATATATGTGTGTATATAAGCAGCAGAGTCTGCCCTTAGTTGTGTTTTAGTCTTTCGTCTCCAGGGAAACATGTCATTTGATATTCTCGGCTTCAGCGGGTTTTAGGCGAGACCTGGGTGTGATTTATTATGACTGCTGTCGCTAATTAACTGAATGGGAAGGTTTAGTGCTCTTGGAGATCACTGGGGGCAGATTGAATATTAATGTAGCGACAGGGCGAGGATTGGTGAGGAGGGGGAGGGGGAGGGGGAGGTCAGGTGCTTTAACGCAGAAACGGATGTTAGAGA
Organism: Rhabdalestes septentrionalis; assembly: GCA_037832545.1. Classification (NCBI taxonomy): domain Eukaryota; kingdom Metazoa; phylum Chordata; class Actinopteri; order Characiformes; family Alestidae; genus Rhabdalestes; species Rhabdalestes septentrionalis. The sequence continues at coordinate 26,104,957 of JBBMFX010000037.1, read as the reverse complement.
AGTGTTTTGTATTCATTCCTGGTCAGATCTGTAGTCCTAGTAACTAGAGGTTGACCGATATGGGTTTTTCAGTAGCTGATGCCGATGCTGATATTTTGGAGTCGGGGTCAGCCGATGGCCGATAAATGCTGCCGAAATTTTTTTGCCCAATAATCGAATGTTTGCCCCTCTATTGGAGGTCAAATATCACACAAATAACACAAAGATAGATACACAAAATTTCTCAACTTGCTGTTTATTGAATAACGACTTAAATATAAATATAAACTTAAATAACAAAAACTAAACTTAACAATAAAAATACAATTAAACAAGAACTATTAAACAATAAACACAGCAGCATCAAAATCTTTAAGTGCAATTCTTGAGGTAAAATTTTTAAACATGCACATTCCTTTTTGTATTATGTTTAATTTTAATCCCACTTCCAGTCTCGGAGTCTTTCTCCTCCCACCCAGTACTCCCAGTTTAAGAGCTGCAGGTCGTCGTGCAGGAAACACAAACGTTTTCTCCTGTGAGCCGACTCCTCTTCTCGTCATAGATCATTCCAATCTTACTAAATACTCTCACTGGGAACAGAGGCTGGGGTCCAGCACAAGCAGTATAGGCCACGTGTTCCACAGCAACAATAATACTAGGCTGCCCGCAGAGATGCCTGTCTGTAAATCGGCGTAGTGCACTTGTATATCGGCCATTGCCGATATATAAAAAAATGCCAAATATCGGCCCGATATATCGGCCGGCCAATATTTCGGTCGACCTCTGCTTGTAACTGCCCTCTGGTTGGTGCAGAAATCTTTATTTTGAGATTGACTTAAGAGTCCTTCTATATTACGTAAGAACGCGAAGAGTAAATTTATTAGAGGTTTTTCAAAAATCCTCGAACTCAGAAACAGCCGATTTTTTCGTCCTTTTGGTTACCAAAACAGTCAACTCATTTCATTTCATGATCTCAGCCTCGTATATGCAAATGACCTCTGTTGTGATTGGCTGGCCTCATTCAGAAAGCTGTCTCAGCCAAAACACTCCGGCACGAGTAGCCCGAATAGGAAAACCCTGTAATCTGAATAGGAAAATATATGTAAATATAAAAATTATAATGATTTTTGTGAAGTCACAAAAACGGAGTACAAAACACGCTGTTTATACATAAATATAATATATATATATAGATTGAGTGTGCATGTGTGTGTTCATGTATGTGTGTGTGTGTGTATATGTGTGTATATATATGTGTATATATATATGTGTATATATATGTGTGTATATATATGTGTATATATATATGTGTATATATATGTGTATATATATATGTGTATATATATGTGTATATATATATATGTATGTAAATAATATGTGTGTGTATTTATCTATGTATATATAAATTGTGTGTGTGACATTTAAAATTAAGTTTTGCATGATAAAGGCCCTTTAATTGGGAATAAACTCGTTAGGCCATTCGACATGAACTCTTCCCGGAGTGATAATGTACCATAAGACTAATTAAAGAACATGAGTGAGGCAGTTCTGCTCTGGTCTGAGCGGTCGGTTTGTGGCCATGTGGTTCGAAACCTAAGATTTTCTGACCACTGACACTTTTACTGGAGTGTCTATTTTCAGTGGCAACTCAATAGGCTCATCCAGCCGTGAGTCTTCATCCCTCCCACCCCAGTCGGGGGGGTGTGACAGCACCGGGCCATCTGTGGGAACCCCATGTCCGCTGAGGCAAGAGTGATCTACAGCTCTGTCTCTCACACACACACACACACACACACACACAGACAGACACTGTTCTCACACTTTCAATCTCTGCCATTCACCGAGGCCCAATTCAAACAGCGCCTGCTCTGATTGGCTGCCACTGTATGTGTATGCAAATCATAGAGACTAAACAAAAGTGACACTGGATGTTTCTGAAGCTTTCAGTTTCTGTCGTGGAGAGAAAAGAGAGAGCAAGAGAGAGCGAGGGGTGTCCGAAAAATAAAGGCTTTTTGTTTTTCCCACTGAATTCGGAATGTAAAGGCACAAGTTTTTGGGAACATTTAATTAGAGAAAGAAGATAAATTCTTTCTTTAACTGAGAGATGTTTCCCCTTTGTTTTAGTTCTGGTACAAGTTCTGTTGAAGACCCCATGAGTCACATTCCGCTGCATGGGGGTGCACCTTAGGGCCAAAATGTCAGTATAGAGAATTTACTGCTACATAGTGCAATTGCAAAGCTCTTTAGTATATTAAAGGGCCCATATCATCACTCTTCTGCACTTAAAAAGTCTAAATATTTTTGATATGTCAGAGTGTACATTCACTCTCTCCATGAATTCCGTCCAAATATGGAAACCGAGCTGCAAAACAGGCTATTTTCCAATCACAGATTTGTGATGTCACTCCTTTTTAATCCTTTCGCAGTTTAGCCCCGCCCATTCAAACTGAGTGTACTGCCTTCTGCTGACTAGGCTGCTTTCTGAATGAGATTCAGCCAATCAGAAAAGAGATAATTTACATGTATCTGTCTTAAATCCACAGTGTCTACTTCTAAGAGGGCTTGAAATGCACAAGAATGAATGATTTATGGAGTATAAATTGTATTTGTACACAAAACCACTTGAAAGTCATGACAAAAATGTAATGGAAATAAAATGGGCCTTTAAAAACGCCTTGGCCAATCAGGGTCTTTTCTGGTTAAAGATTAGAAGAATTTGACTTTTGTTGGATTACACGAAGACCTTGATTCGCCAGAACACCCAATTACTGACCAGGGGCTGAGACCGAACTGTACCTTTTTTCTGGGTGCCACCATCTTCAAATTAAGGCAAGATAAGTTGAATGACGAGCACGAACAAACAGGTAGGATAGGGCGACTCGGTGTCCTCATATTCTGCATCCTTGCAAGATTTGTCAACTCCTGCCACACCAACTCCAGTCTAGAACTAATGGGAGTATTCCCCTGACTAATTAACTGTAGTTTCATTTGTGCTCGTCAGTCGAATGATCGTGCCTTAATTTCAAGATGGAATTCCCTGAAGGTCCTCTCTGATGACAGCTCCTGGTGTGAGTTCCTTTTTAACAACTACCGGTGCACTTTCAAAGTTCTCAATGTCTTGTTTTAAATGTCAGGGCCCTCAGAATTCTAGAAGTGAAGTTTGGAGCTACTCTGAGCTTGTTAAGGGTGTAAAAATAGCGATTTATCTGCACTGGCTATGTGACGCCCCATGCGCTAGCATTATTAGCCCAGTAGATCCTTGAAGTTAGGAATGAAGGTGAGCTACTCGACAAAATTTCATACTTGTTATCATGTTTCAACGTCTCTGTTGAGGTATTTTAATTTAGTGCAATGTTTTGATAGTGTTCTGCTTTGTAAATTAATTTTATTTCTTATTTAAAAATATATTTTTCACAGATTTCTCTGTGTACCACTAGAGGGCGCACCAGTAAAATTGTAAGGTGTACCACAGCTTTAGAACCAGTGTGCTGCAGTTTATCCCCAACCGTTAAATACACCAGGCTCATTTGTTGCCAGAATACAGGCATTAGGATGTAACCAGCTGTGTGGGCTGATGATAGGACAAATTAATTAAAAAATTAAGGAATTCTAAATATTAAAATGTAATGAATTCAGATCATATGTCCAGCACTGATCTGATCGTTTACATATGAGTGTTGTAGAGCAGCGTGTTGCAGAGAAGTTCTGTACTGTTCAAAGTGGGTTTTAAGCTACAGATTTCCTCAACAAATGTTTTTTTACAAGTATCAGTTTGAGCTGAATGCAATGAAATGTGGTGCTGCAGCCCTGACCAGGAGGTAATAAGTATTTTGATTGCTTAATAACCCTGTAATTTAGAGGTTCATGGGTTTTCATGTCAGGTTTTGATGATTTCTTCCTGCTATTATAGAAGCTTGTTGTCCATAAATAAAATTTCAAAGTGTACATTCATCCCCCATCAATGCAGTCTGTATATGGATATTAAGCTGCAAAACAGGGTCACAAAACCATTCTCTGATCAGGTTTTGATTAAAAAAATTATATTACAGGGTGAAATATTTTGAATCCCACCTTCCTCAGTCCCACTGTTGAGCTTTTCAGTTGCTGTTTTTAGTTCCTCACTTTGCATGAAACAGATTTTTCAGCCTATGCTGTCAGTATTCCTGTTCATGCCAAAGTGAATGTAACTGATCTCTGCTCTTCACACTAGAAAAGGTTTCATGTTGTTTTTTTTATTATTTGTTTTGGCCCTTTTTAAAGGATTTTATCAGGTGGAAACAACTTGCAACTCATGTAACTTTGAAATGTTACAAGAAACAAAATCACTGTTCATACAAGATGTTTTTTTCCTTCACAAATTACTTTTGATTAACTGTTGTTCCTTTTCAGTTGTTAGCAGATGCAAATAGTTCAAAGTAGAACCCTGAAGAAAGGGATCAAATGAACCAGATTTAGGAGGCCAGGGGTGAGGCTAATCACTTAGTATCTTACTTTCCTAGCATCTTTGGGACAGTAGTGTCTTAGATTATTTGGAATAGGAGTGTGTTGGCATCTCTGGGACAGAGATGTCTAGTCTTATCTGTAAAGTGGCAGCATGGCTGCAGGTTTTCATTGTAGGACATGCAACTGTTTGAAATCTGGACCAACCAATTAAACAAGTGGAATCAGGTGAGCTTCTGCTTGATTGTCATGGAAATCCGCAGCCACACTGTCCCTTTGCAGATAAAGCTGGACACCCCTATTCTCTCACAGGACACTTTCTTATATATCTTCTAATCTGTTATTAGGATAGAGGAATATAAACCACCCCAGGGCAATACAATACAAGTGTAGGACTGATTAATTCTAGATCAGCTCTTCTTCCCGTATTTATATAACGTGTTATAAAATATATCCCTGGATCAGATTACAGTTTGCATGTACTGTTTCATTATTCTTCATGCCAGTTACCTTGCACAACATCAGTAGCTAATGGATGTAGAACGAGGCTTGAAATCAAGCCATGCATTAACACCACGTCGATCCTCGTTACCTCGCGAGTGCTGTAAAGAAGGGCCGTCGGAGCTGTGCTTTTTGCGAGGAAAATTGGAGGACGGAGAGGGAGAGAAAGGGAAGATAAGAAATGGAATAGGAGGGTGCAGTCTATTAATGGACTGTGCCAATGTTAGCGAACTCCAAGGGCATTGTGCCGAACTGTCTCATCCGGAAAACAGCATAAATATTTGAGAGCATGCCCCCCCACACCCACCAATGCCCAGTGGGTTGGCAGGTGAAGAGGCCTGCATGGGGAAGACCATGCTGCTTATAAACCATTAAGTGTGCATAATCGTATTAAACTCGCTGTATACACACTCAGCACTAGCAGGAGAATTTTGTACCTTTAAGCATCTGTACACCCATTTCCCTGCAAACAGAGAGGCCGCTAGGTCCCTCCCTTATTGATCGACTGCCTTTTCTCCGCACTGGTGTTCTCTTTCAGGTCCTCCTATTGATCCACGGGAAATAGATGCCTGAGAGAGTGCTGTACTCTTTGTAGGATAGCTGTAGGACTTTAGTGAAGTGAAAGAAAGTATGCATCAATACAGTGAACTGATATACAGGGCAGTGGATACGTCTGCACGTTTGTTAACCTGTTGTTGCCCATCTTTCTCCTTCCCCTCTACCTGTTCGCCCTCAGGTATGGTGCAGAAGCTTGACCAGAAGTTGCCTGTGGCTAACGAGTACTTGCTACTGTCAGGTGGAGTTCGGGATGGCGTTGTGGATATGGATCTGGATGAGTTGGGGGTATACAACCGTGGTTCTGACTACGACATGGCCTTCACCCTGCTGGTCCCTGCCCTGAAGCTGCATGATCGCAACCAGCCGGTCACACTGGACATGCGTCACTCTGCACTGGGTCACTCCTGGCTTAGCCTGCGCCTGTTTGATGAAGGTACCATCTCTCGCTGGAGGGACTGCTGCACGCTGGCTGACCACCTCAATGGAACCACCAATTACTTCTTCTCGCCCACTCTGGTGGCAGATTGGTTCCAAGAGGCAGTTGCACTGGTGCTGGCCGAAGTTCAGCGAAAGCCACAGCGTGGTACCCCGAGAGTAGAGCGAGTGGATCGCCACGGCACCTTGCTCTCCATGATCCTGGGAGTGGGCAGCAGCCGCATGCTCTATGACATTGTACCTGTGGTGTCATTCAAAGGCTGGCCAGCAGTTGCCCAAAGCTGGCTGATGGAGAACCACTTCTGGGACGGGAAGATCACGGAGGAAGAGGTGATCAGTGGTTTCTACCTTCTCCCCGCTTGCTCGGCGTCTGGTCGGAGAGAGAACGAGTGGCGTCTCTCCTTCGCCCGCAGCGAGGTTCAGCTGAAGAAGTGCATCTCTCCAGGCCTCATGCAAGCATACCAAGCCTGTAAGGCCATTCTTGTGAAGTTGCTGGGTCAGCCCTCTTCCATCAGCCCCTACCACTTGCGCAGCATCATGCTGTGGGCTTGCGATCGTCTGCCGGCGAATTACCTTGCGCAAGAGGACTTCGCCGCCCACTTCTTGCTGGGTCTCGTCGACGACCTGCAGCACTGCCTCGTCAACAAGACCTGCCCCAACTACTTCATTCCACAGTGCAACATGTTGGAGCAACTGTGCGACGAGACCGCCATGTTCCACGCCCGCAAACTCGCCCTCGTACGATCCGATCCGGCCGAGCATTTGCGCTCCACCATCGAACAGGCCAAGGCTGCCAACCGCCTGACGCAAGAGATGCAGAGGCGCGGTAGTTCCTCTGGACTTCCTTCGCCACAAACAGACCCTTCTTCATTGGACCACCAGCAGCCTGATGACCGGCTTGCCAAGAAGCTCCAGCAATTGGTTACTGAGAACCCAGGCAAGTCCATATCTGTGTTCATCAACCCAGATGATGTGTCGCGACCACACTTCCGTATCGATGACAAGTTCTTTTAGGATGCCCCTGTTTGCCCTTTGGCCTGTGCTGGACTACACTGTAAACTAAAGCGTTGTGCACCCGAAACTGCTCAATACACAGATCTGCTGAGAGGCTGCGCTCCAGGTCTGGAGAGCGTCCTATGGGAGGGGTGCGGAGTGAATCGGGGTTGGAACCACCATTCTGAAGCCTTTTTTTCTGGAGAACACTTAGCAATTTGGGGTAGCTATACTTGTACATGCAGACGTGCTGTGCACAGCCCAAGACATTGTATATGAAGACAACTTCTTCTTTTTTTTCTCGCCGTTCGTAGGCAACGAATTGCTGCATCTGGAAATATGGTACGTCCTCTATCGTAGTGAATTCTGAACAACACTGAAAACTAATCAATATTAGTATCAGATGATTTTTTCCTAGTGTTTGTCCTAGATAACCCTTTACATCACATTAGTTTTTAACTATACACGTCGTACAAAGAAAACTTTTACTAATAGTGTAATGATGACATGTCATGGAAAGCCAAAATCTTTTATATCTGGCAAATGGATAACGCTCAAATACGATATTCTTAAGTGCAATTATTGAAATGTACAATTATACCCATTTAGAGCAAGATGCTTTTATATTTGCAGAGCGTTCTGTGTTTTTAGTTCCCAGTTGAATGAACGCATGTGGTCGCATATGGATTTTTTTTCTCCTGACTGAGGCCACTTGCTGCTGCTATCAGGAATGAAAGGAAAGCATTTTTTATCACTTCACTTTCGAAATTGCTGCTTATAGCTAACACTAGCCATTGTAAAGCCATTGAAAGCCCATTATCGGAAAAAAGAACTCTGCCATTTATCCAACACAACTGATTCGTTTGAACCATTTCGAATCTTTGACAGAATTTCCACCTCACCTGTATCGTATCATCGTGTAAATAAAGAATTGGGTATGAATTGATGAACGTATTTGTATTATTTTTTTTGTCTGCTACTCAAGTTTAAAGGGAATTTCAACATTCCAAAAGCCACAACACAAGATCAAAGAAGTTCTGAGAAGGAAGTGAAATGTTCTTAGATGACTGTAATTAATGCCACATTCAAGCAATGTTATTTAAGTTGTTAAATTTTTTATATTTCATTACTCTGCCGTTGAAAGTTAGGTTATTACGACGAAGGAACTGAACGTGGTGCAAAAATATTAACGTGACATTTAGGCTTTCATGTATCAAACACAAATTTTGAAAAAAAAGATATATATATATATATATATGTACGGGTTTTTAACCAATACCGTATTCGGACAAACACTTTTAAAAAAAAATATTGTATTTGGGACCCCCCCCAATATATATATATACACATACATACATACGTGTGTGTATGTGTGTGTGTGTGTGTGTGTGTGTGTGTGTTTATCAGATGCGTCCACCTCTTCATCACCATCAATTGTCCCCTGAAATCCCAGATCATTAAGACACGGTCCACTGATCACTTAAGGCCGTTATGGCTTTTGTGTTTGTGTTGACATTTCTGGGCCACCGTAGTTTTGAACTCCAATTGACATCTCACATAGAACCCATCAAGTCAGATTATCAAGTTGACGATCGGAACCGGATGTCAGAACTCTTATATATGTAAGGAATCAGACGTCAGAAATTAAGGTGTTAGTGAACCATAGATCAGAACATTTACATGTAATAGGAAACAACACTAATTTAGAGGTATTATTTTACCACAGTCAACATCTGTATAAACACTCGATAGTAAATAAAACGTCTTGATTTGTGTTTGAGACGTCTGGTTCCATTCACCTCCACTCTAAAGAAACCTGAGTCTCACCAAACCCAGTCTGAATGACTTTGTTTGCATCTTGAGCCCTAGATTATGCAAACGTTTGGGGGAAATTAGTCAGAATTCCCCTTCACCATTATTGTGTAAGGATAATTACGACATTGTTCCACCTGTGATGTTCTTCCACTGCTAATGTGGGTACTAGTACGGAGCTGCACCCGACGCATGTTGGAGAGTTATTTATGAAGATGTCGCTCCCTGTTTAATAATACAGGACCCAGACGCCTAATGATGTGTGTGTGTGGACTGTGGGCCGGTTCATTTGAACTTCTCGAATCTCCGTTTTGTGGACCGCTTTCATCTTCTCGTCTTATTATTCATTAATAGGCTCATTTTTTTTGCCCACATCACTCATGTCTTTGCTGTAAAAGCCGGATCGTTCCGGTCCGAGGGGTCTAAAGATTTTTTGTGGGTTTCAGTGTGCGGTCATAAAAGAAATAAACTTGCTTATGGGAGCATTTCATAAAGCAGTTGCTGCCTTTATGTTGGTGCAAGCCATACGAATATGCTGATATACTGAAGAGCAGTGTTGCTTTAAGTACACACACACACACACACACACACACCCACAGTCATCCGGTGTGCTGAGTCAGCATCTTCTGTGACACAATATCTGGGCAAAATCTATCCTACATAACCTCAACAGCAAGATGACACACTTTTAAACACACACACAAACTGACAGTGACTTTAAACTGAAAGATTCACCAATGATACGTTCTGATCCCACACACTGGCCACTTTATCGGAAACACCTACCTTTGCCATTTACTCTCCCAGCCAGATTTACTACATTCGTATGTTCATCACATAATACAAATTCACTCAATGTTCTTTGCTGACAAATACATTTACAGTACATTTGCCGTCTGAGTTCCTTTATTAGGCAAACAATAGTAGAAATAACTTTTTATTACTACTGTTTATTTCTACACCGTCCTGTGTGGCTGCAGTGGGCGTCCCGTCCCTCTCACTGCAGGTAGAAAATACAGGCTAGGTCCCCATACACCAGTTTAAAAAAAAATCTACACACTCATTGTTGTGGTGTCCAAAAGTATCCAGACGCCTGTTTGTCTAACATTGAGGGAACTAAAGAGCCCATATAGGTTTTTAAACACAATTCTGAACTGCAGTTTGTAAACACTGTTGAATTGTGACGTTCAAGGTTGTGTGTGTGTATTGACTTTGGATTTCTTACACGACCATTCAAAATTTTTCTTAATTTGCCTGTTACTCAGTAATTTTTTACAAAAAAATACACTCAGTATTTTGCTAACAAATGCATTTACAGTATGTTCACTATCTGAGTTCCTTTATCAAGCAGAAAATGTGCTTCATCCTGAACTTTATTTAATTCCACCCAGTCCTGTGTGGCCTCTCAGCAGGTAAAACTACAGTTAAGGTCCCCGTACACCTAATATAATGATAATGTGGATCTCCAGACGAGTGTTAGATATTTAAGGAGCTATTCAGTGCTGAAACAGTAACGAATGAATTTAAAGTTAAAGGACAGTCTAGAAGGTTTAAAGTTAAAGGACAGTCTAGAAGGTTTAAAGTTAAAGGACAGTCTA
>JBBMFX010000037.1:25947525-25957732 GCA_037832545.1 Rhabdalestes septentrionalis | reverse complement strand
TTTACACTGGTCATATTTACTGAAATCAGAGTTTACTGATACACTCTGAGTTCTGAGGGTAAACACCGGTTCTAGACTGTTTGGGGTCAGGGAATTTCAGTAAAGGCGTTTCCAGACAGGGAAAGTCGGGAGTTTGATCATTTGGGTGCCAAGTCACGGAATTATCAGGGAATTTTGTTAATAGCATATAGTGCCATAGCCAAAACCTGATGTGACTTTACGCTTCTTTGGTCCCAGTGAGAGTTTCTGTTTTACTCAAAAACCTCTCCCGCTCTAAAAGTGGGCAAAATTCTACAACGCAAAAGTCTGTGTCAACATATTGCACTCGCTAACTTAGGAAACATGCCAGGCAAGGGAACATTTCAAGATATTTGGCTTGAAAAGGAAGAATTTAAGAACTGGTTCCCCCCTAAGTGATGATGACAGAAGAGAGAAATACTAATTAAAAGAACCACTTTAATATTATTTTCTGCTCTGCATTAAAACGTTATATTGAAAACTTCCTTATACGGGAGGTCAGGGATTTTCTGCTTTTTTGTGAGGGAAAGTCATGGAAAACTTAGAGAATTTTAAGTCTGACTTAGGGTGGGAACTCACTGATACACTGTGTGCTCTCAGGGTCATTGATAAATAGTCCAATTAACGGCTCGGACTCTAAATTGCCGGATTTTCCTGATTGTGCACCAAAGTTTACACTTCTTCTCTTCTTCAGGTGTCCAAGGCTTCGGCTGATTTGATGCGATACTGCAGTGAACATGCCAAGTACGACCCGCTGCTCATGGGCATCCCTGCCTCAGAAAACCCCTTCAAGGACAAAAAGCCCTGCACTATATTGTAATGGGCCCAGTTTGACTCCCTTACTATTTAATTAATTCCACTCAACACTGCCTTGAAGTTCAGATCTAGTTCAAATGGTGCATAAGCTTCCAGGCCGCATTTTAGATTCAGGATATGTTCCTGTAAACCCGTGTCAATCAGTACTAATCACTCAGAAATTTGCCTTGTCCTGCATTTGATGTCTTTTCTTTATCATAAATAGCATTTAGTCTGTGTGTTCTACGAAAGCATTCCAGGAAATGACTGTGTAACTTCTGTAAAAAGTGTTTAATTTCTCTTTTACACCAAACTGTGCCATTATTCAGCGACCGGATGGATGGTGATAGGCTGCTATTGCACATATAAGGAGACAGGAAAAAGATAATAATGAATAAACCTTTTAAAATCCTTACTTTCTGAGAAAACCTCCCATCTCCAGAGGCTTAGCAGCTTCACTGGAAGGGAATAAGGGTTCTTTTAAATTCCCCCAAAGTCTAAAACAAATGGAGAGAGGAGGTTTTCTTGGGTCATTTGTGGTATTCTAGTGTTTTATCAATGATCTTTATAGCAAAGGGACTTTGTTGACTTGTTCTAAGAAGGTCTGGAGGGAATTTCGTTTCTCACCATGTATTGATGTGGGTTGTTCTCTTACTCACAGATCTTTCTATTTTAACTTTAGGGTAAAATTTCTGCAGTATTGGGAGGGAAGTGAAGAGAGAACGATGATGTATTGGGAGGAATATGCATTATTCATAGGACAAAATAGGGAAATGCATTATGGCTAGTTCAGCCAATCTACAGGGAAGCCCAACTCAGATTCTGATTGGTCAGCACAGCTCTTACCTTGATTCCAGCCACTTTGAGATACAGCACTGAGTAAAAGACTTGAGCCACCCTTTTATTTATATTCCTCTGAAACTGGTCTGGTTCAGGGGCTGGACTGAAACTGAGAGTCTTTGGAGGTCCTTCAGGAAGCCTGGAGAACTGTTCCTCAAGAACACACTAATATAAAAAGAAGTTTCGTGCTTTGGAAGCAAAATCTGAAGAAATCAGGGGTGGCTCAAAACTTTTGCACAGTATTGTATAGTAAAATATATCTTTATCTACTGATATTGTGCTTCTAGGTAGTCCCACTTAAAAATGTCTACAGATTATGTCAGATAAATTTGCACTTATCTCCTTACCTTTGTTGTTCCAATACATTATTACAGTTAGAATCAGAAAACTGTATTTATCCCGAAGGACATTTTTTATTAGCTTAGCTATTCCTTCCTGTCCTGAAGTTCCTGAGGTTATTCCTTATTCCTGTCCAGTGAACATCAGATTAGTGAGCATGCGTGAGAACAATGGTTGGAACTGGACGTGTCGTGTCTTAAGGGTAAGTCCTGTAGTAGAAGAAAAGGACATAGTGCCTTACTGTACACTTTAAAATGCATGTGCCTTGCTGTGAGCTGCTGATATTATCCAGTTTGCCTGTGTGCCAAGTGGAACCGAGCTTTATCTGGAGCCTTACACCTCATACGGAGGCCGTTTCCAGTCAGGCCACACTTTTCCAGGCCTAAAGAACGCAATGCCTTTGTTCCTGTGACCTGCAGAAGCTGGTGATGCTCCTCTCTGCTTTACGGGAAACATTCCTGATTTCATCAGTGTTTGACTTGCAGCATTGCACGGATTTTATTGTATTCCGTCCACAGAAGGCTCTGATTAGCTGAATGAAGTATGGCTATAAAGGAGGCGGGGCCATCAGCCTGAGGTTACAGGAGGTCGAAAGGTCTGGAGGCTTCTGTTAGTAACCGAAGCTCTGGCACCATCATCCTCAAACGACCGAAAGTTACAGGACGCTTCCTCTAAAGGTCTTATCTTCAGTCCTCCATGATCTGTTGTTTCGTTTTGTCAGGATTCATGCACATTTCTGTAGAGCCCTTCTCAGGATAGGGTCAACTCGATCTGTGCATGCTCCGCCCACAAATGTGTTTCTAGTGTCTTAGCAAACAGAGCAAAGAAAGAAATCTGATCACAATAGTCCACTATGTTGGTTTTGCATTGTATAAGCTTCAGCCGCATGAAACTTGTTTAAATACAACTTTGCATTGTTTAAATACGATCTAAACCATCATGTAATTTGAATAGTCCCAGAGGTAGGTAAAGGCAACCCAGTTAAACAGATGAGACAAAAATATTCTACGTAGTTTGGGGAAAGTATTACAGATCTGAACCTCTGAAGGTAAAATTCAAGGAAGGGTTGTTTTTTTATCAGTGTGATGACAATCAAGTGCGAGTTGATGTCTGTTTTATTTCAAGAACAGGAGTTTGTGGAAGTGTGTCATGGCACAAATAGATTTCTGAGGTTCTAAGAAAAAGAGTTGGAGATGCTCATCAGGCTGGAAAAGGTCACAGAACCATCTCTGGAGTTTGGACTCCACCAATCCACAGTTAGAGGTAATGGATACAAATTGTATACAATTACTGTTACTCCCACCCAGGAGTGGTGGACCTACAAAAATCAAACCAAAAACAAGACGTGAAACCGCAAGCTCTCTGAGGAACCCAGAGTACCTTCTAAGCAGCTAGGGCCTTTATCATTTATGTCAATGTTCATATGTCCACCATCAGGAGAACACCGAATCACAATGTTGTGTTTGGCAGGGCTGCAAGGAGAAAGAATCTCGCTGCCCATCTACACTTTGGTGAAAATTGTGTGGACGAGTCTGACTTTTTTGGAAAGATTTCCAGCATTCCTGGAGTTGAAACAGCACTGTATAGATATATATCTCTCCAAGGTGACTTCATAAGATTACAAATACTGAAAGCAAACGTTCACATACTTTGGCCACAGATCTGTAATACTGGATTATTTTCCCTAATAAATAAATGGCCTGGCATGATATTTTATCACATTCAAAGTGAATTGTTGTATATTAATTCGATTTTAAACAACCCAAAATGCAAAAGCAAATGAGAAAACCACAATTTAAGGAGAAATAAAAAGGGCAAGCACAATACACAAACAGAAAAATAAGTCTTTAAACAAGAATCTAGAATCTCAGTGGAGGTGGAAGACCCCTTTCAAAGACTGGGGTCTACAGTGGATGTAACCCAAGACCTCTTTCGTGATCTTAGAGACCTGCAAAGAAGGAATGAAAAAGAGCTTTAAAAAGAGCAAAATGATCAAATCCATTCTAAGCCTGAACAGGAGTAATATGGTTCCTTCTCTAGGGACCAGTTACCTGCTACATTCTGAACCAGACAGAATTCAACATAGCATAGATTAATATTTTGTCTCATTTGTTTAAATTGGGTTTCCTTTATCAACTCTGCCAGGTTCTCTGGTTTCCTCCCATAGTCCAAAAACCTGCACTTTGAGGGAATTACTGTTATGGAATTGCTCTTGTGTGTGTCTTTATGTGTGTATTGGAGTCTGCTCTCCCATAGAGAGTGTTTCTGTGTATCTCGCCTTGTTAGTGTCGGGATAAACTTCTGCTCCCCCCACAACCCTTGTTAAGGACCAGTGGTTCAGATAATAGATGGATGGATGAACTATTAGGATGTCTAACAATTATACAGGTCATATTTATGCAGTAATGTAGAAAAATCTAAAGGGTTAACTGTTTAGACAACACTGTATTTTACTAAATGTGATGCAAATCCATTTTTGTGTACCATGAAGAATCTACGTCCAAGGACTTGTGTGAATTGTGTTTCTGACCTAACTGCCGCGAAATCCCCTGCATTACTCACCTCGTAAAACCTGTTTATGTCAAATTAAAAGCAGTTTATGGTGACGATTAACAGCAGCATGGCCTGTTTATTGAATTGAATATACTCCCAGTCTGTTCAGACCTTTCAGGTATTTCCTCAGAAGCCCTGATTGGAATATTTGAATTCCCTCCCAGTTTAAAATAGAAAACTGATCTTTCTTAACATTGGGTACAGAATAGCATTTGTAACTGCTATTAACCACACACTCAGTGTTTGTGTTTTGACTGGTTGGATTAGTGTGAATGGAGTATTTGCTGACATGCTGTGAAGCTTGTCCAACCTAGCAACAGTTGCCGTAGACGAAACATCTAGGGCGGAGCATGGTTTGAACAGTAACAGACTTACTACTTTTGATATCTAAGTAATTCTTTAACATAAAAATCCTCCTTCGACTGAGCAGGAACCAGCCACTGTTAATTAATATTGATTTGTGTATTCTAAAGCTGAAGTACATGTAGTGTTTTTTGTTTAGTGTTCCTTTTTTTTTTTAAATAGAACATTAAAAATGCTGAACGGTATAATAACCAGATCACACATGAATTCCTTTCTCTTTTAAACCTTAAAATTAAGTTTTACAAATGACCATAAAAGAATATTTCTGTGGAAAATCAAATATGCACATTTATTTTCACCACCCCAGATGTAGTTAATTGGCAAAAACAACTTTAAAGTCCACGTAATGTTTCTTTAGTGTAGATCGGTAGCATTTTAAGCTAATGTTGCTAATAAACACTAGAACTCAATAGTCACCCAAATGGCCCACATTGCTTCCATCACCAAAACCTCTCCCAAACCACATCCATTTGGGTGCAGCGCACTTGAGAATGTGGTTTAAGATGCAGTATGACTCACCGTGAGCTATTAAAATGGAACAAAGCTTGTTAAAGACCACATCAGTGCTGGTCTTCACAAGGCAGTCGTGAATTAGAAGACCAAACCACATCCAAAGGACTTGGTGTTATAATCACACTAATTTGGGCTAATAGGGTGACTGTTGATTACTAGCATTAGCCACATTAGCCTTGTGGCTCCAGTTCTAAACTACAAAAGTAACATTTGGACTGTAAACATGTCTCAACTATATCTGTGGTTGGTGCAAATCTGTTTTATTAATTTTTCACTGAACTGTACCTTTAATAAGTTTAATAGAAAGGTGACCACTTCTTTGTATTATGAAGGCTTTGGCCTTGGACTGGCCTTGATTTGCATTTTCTCTCATTTATCCATGTCTCTCTTACTGTGACCCGCACAGAATCAACAGGTCTGCTGGATTTCTGTCTCTACTTGTGTTGGCCTTCTGAACAATGTCCTGAACAAGGTTTTATTAAAATGTCTTAAACTGAAAAGTTTGCGAGTCGTTCATTATTATTATTATTATTATTATTGTTGTTAATATTATTGAAAATTGAAAATGCATAGTGAATATTACACCAAGCTCATGAATCTCTGACAAAGTCAACAATGTAAAGTAATATTAAATGACCGCTTATCTCCTGCAGGTGCTGTAAAAATGATTTACAGTTCAAACAGTCTGGGGTCCTTTTATGGGAACAGTCCTGTGTGTCGTCAGCGCCTGAAATATGAGATCTGAGTGTTACGAACAGGTCGTGGGACTGGGATT
The DNA here is from genome assembly GCA_037832545.1 of Rhabdalestes septentrionalis. Lineage (NCBI taxonomy): Eukaryota > Metazoa > Chordata > Actinopteri > Characiformes > Alestidae > Rhabdalestes > Rhabdalestes septentrionalis. The sequence continues at coordinate 25,951,536 of JBBMFX010000037.1, read as the reverse complement.
TGGTCAGTGATTCAACTCTCTGTGATTAAAGCCTTATCTATTAATATTGCAATACCAAAATAACTTGTGTCATCATTCAGTAATTGGTGACCATATAAGGACTTCTTGGTCATGCCCAAATAAGGACTTCAAGGTCATTTTTTAAAATTGGACAGCCGTCAACAAAGGTCGAAAGTTTATTTTGAATATCTGTGGTAATAAAGTCATTGAGAAGTCACATGGGAAGTATTGCTCACACCACTGTGCATTGAACTGATGTCCTATAACTGGCACCCTCTATAAAATTCCCCACACAAATGGATAATATTATTTGTTGAGTGGTACTTGTTATTATTGAGCTACAGTAACTGGTGTCAGTAGTGTATAATAGGATATAGTATGAAAATAAACGTGCATAATGGTATATTGTATTCACAAATACATTGACATCAGGACTGCACAGTATGGACAAAATATCAGTATTGCGATATTATTGCTACCAATTGCAACTTTCAATATTTTAAAAGAGCCATATTATCAATTTTATGAAATTAAAAAGGCTCAGAGTTTATAAATATTGTTAGTTGCAAAATGAACTATCGCTTCCCCTGTCCAAACAGTCCATATATGGAAACTAAGCTTTTCAGATCACAAATATTTAAATGTATTTGTGATGTCACAAAACACATTTACATATGTCTCCTTATTCAGCCTACAGCAGTTAAGTCCCACCCAATCAGGAAAGTGTTAATTTGCATATACCTGGACAGCAGAGGGGGTTCTTCATGCTCATATCTATGAATAAATGTATTATTCCCTTTGTGATAAGCAGGCTGGGGTACAAAAAAAACATTGCCTAAATAATTGTATATTGTTAACGAATTATTATATTGGAAGATTAGAACTTTACTTACTAAGTTGGACTTATGTTGAGTAATTCTGGTTCATTTGTAGTTTCTAGACAGCTAAAGTTACAAAGAGCGTCTAACTGAAGTCCTGAACCAGTGAAGAACCAGGAGCAGATGGTTCCAGATGATGGGGCGGTGATCAGTATACTGGTGGTGCTGAATGATGAGTGGCTGGAACTCCTTTATCTAGGCTCCTTGTGTTTTTAGGCTCTTTGTATTCTGTGGCTGTAAAACATTTCTTTCATTTAATCTTCTCAGTATGATGAAGATAATTTGCACAGTGCTGTAAATCGCTACCACACACAGGGTTCTCTGCAAAGAGAAGGTGGATCAGCTCAAGCCTGTTGTTAAAGTGTAGCATGTCCTGATTCTTGTTTCTTATCATTTTACTAGAGTGTGTTTATGTGTTGATCCTCTTTGCCTTTATTTACATCTCCTTACTTTCATATTCGCATTTGCCTTTTTAAGTCCACATTTTATGACCGTGGAGCTTTTTCCCACCCTGAGGGCTCCTAGTTTGGCCCTTATTTAGTCACTGACTACAGAATGAGGCGGGACCTCAGAGGCCTGTTGCGTTCAGAAGCGTTTTATTGTGCACCATAAAGATTAACGTGAGAAAGGTCTCCACGAATGGCAGAAATACATCAATGAACCCAGCAGACACAGTTTTTTCCTGAATAATTCTGGCCTTTTGGTCCAACAGACCTGAGCTTTGTGCGGTGTGTTCCTCGTGTGTGCAGACCTCGCCGCAGCAGTTGCAGGGAGGCATGCCGAGAGCGAGTGTGTGTCAGTGATGTGGAATGTGCTGATGTGGAATTTGAATGATGCTCATCCCGCCATGCATTTCTCTGCTCCTCCCAGCATGCATCTCTTCCCCATTCCTTCCTGTCCATTAATATACACACAGTCCTCAGTCCCAGTCCAGCCTTCATTAGAAACCAGAACCGCCACAGTTAATGAAGCAACTTCTGATTAATGAGCTTGAGTGTGAAAGCAGGGTTGTACAGGTGGATGCTGATTTGTTTAAAAAAAACAAACAGATTTCTTCACAATGAATCACGTAATGTTCAAACGTCAAAGGCGCTGACCTATTAATTAATAGCTGGATCATTTTGGCATTAATCTCAGGAACGTAGTCACTGAAAATTTAAATGTGCTTAACTCTACATTAATTTACCCCTGAAAATATGCCAAACACTTACATTTGAATTAAGGCCACTTCATTCATTTATAAACCAACCTTTTAGGATTTAAGATATGAGTGTGAAACCCCGTAATCCTAAACATACTGCATTTTTTGAGGAGCTTTGGTTACTTAAGGAAAAATGTAAGGAAAAAATGAGCCTTAATTTTTTTCCCTTAATTATCATTATTTTCCTGGAAATTAAGGTAAAAATTAAGGTAATTTAAGGTGTTTCTTAGTGAGTAATGTAACTAATGTCTAAATTCTTTGACTATGAGAGTAAGGCAAACAAAAAGGACAAACTCTTGGAGTTTAAGTGGCTAAACCATACAAATAAATGGGGAAACTTCAGAAGTTTTGCTCAGAGCCTCAGTGAAGTTAACAGACCTGTCCAAAACCCCCTTAATAGCTTTTAGGTTGCTGTCCTTACTGAATATTGATTTAAAAATGTATCAAACCTAAAAAACAAATGAATATTTTTAATTATAATGCCAACATTAAAAAATCAGTGAATTTACATATTTAACAACAGACCTGTATAGGCTCCGCCCAGAAATGTATCTTCAAAAGCAACTGTTGCTAGGTTGCTATTTTTACTGAACATTGGTTTAAAAAAAAGCATTAAACCTAAAAACAAATGACTATTTTTAACCAGAATATTAACAGAAGTCAGTGAATTTGAATATTTAAAACAGACATATATAGGCTCCGCCCAGAAACGTATCTTCAAAAGCAACTGCTAAGTTGCTAATCATACTGAATATCGGTTAAAAAGCATCAAACCTGAAGACAAATTCATTTTTAGTGTACAGAAAACTAATTTCTTCACAACGAGTCACTTAATGTTCAAACGTCAAACACCCTGACCTGTTAATCTGTAGCGGGATCATTCAGACATTAATCTCCGTACTCCAGTAATGAAACTGATATCTAGGCTATCTAGGATATGAGGCACAGACTCAGAGTTTAAGAGGTTAAACCATGCAAATAAGTGGTAAAAAAAATGTATTATTTTGCTCAGGGCTTTTAAATATTTAACAATTTCACTGACCTATCAAAGCTCCGCCCAGAAACTCATCTTCACTCGCCACTGTTGCTAGGTTGCTATTCTTACTCTACATTGGTTAAAAACCATGAAACCTGAAAACAAATAACTAGTTTTTAACCAAAATACCAACATTTAATTGTGTTTATCGTATGTGTGTGGAAGGCCAAGGCCAAACCCGTGGCCTGTTTTGGGTATATTTTGACTTGTGCATTACAACTTCACTTTGACTGAATGGAAATTAGTCCATTCTGGATGGAATGCATTTGTGGGCGGGGCATGGATAGAAAGGCCTGGATCTGTCGGGCGCTCGTGTCCTTTTTTGTGAGACGTTATGCAAAACATAACAAGGAACTGTGTTGAAACCGTCTGTGTGCCTGCATGCCAAACTTTATCAGAGAAGGTACTGTCCCTTTAAGACTGATATACGGAAATATGATATATGGACCAGTTCTGATTAGCTGACAACGAAATAATGATAAAGCAACACATGGAATTATGCAGTAAACAACAACAAAAAAAGAATTAGACCAGAATATGTTTTGTAATAAGGGAATGATCCACTACCAGTCAAAAGTTTGGACACACCTTCTTTGTTTTTCATTATGTTCTACATTGTAGGTTTACCGAAAACATTACCTATTGCCCTGATGCAGCTTTGCACACATTTTTTCACTCATTGGGAATCTTGAAATGGAGTTTGATTAACAGGAGTTTCTTCATCAGGAGTTCATTAGTGGAGTTTCTTCCTTCTTAATGTGTTTGGTTGTGTTTTTGGTACACAGTTAGTGATCCGGTTCCACTACGGTTCTACTGCACATTATAGCAAGAAATTTTGTTAGTTTTCAGTATTAATCTGCAACGTAGAAAATAATAAAAACAAAGAAAAAACACTG
>JBBMFX010000037.1:25891804-25902167 GCA_037832545.1 Rhabdalestes septentrionalis | reverse complement strand
ACTCTTGGCGTTCTCTGGATGAGCTTCAAGAGGTCGTCACCTGAAATGGTTTTCCAACAGTCTTGAAGGAGTTCCCATATATATATAGTTTACTTCTAGGGACCTCCAGAATGTTTGCTTTAGGACCTTTGGGGTCTTTGGGGTTAATAATTAGTGTGTCTTGGAACCAAGGTGAATTTTTGTGTTTTTCTCCTCATTTAAACTGAATGCAGCACGTTTATTGTACTAAGAAAATTGTACTTAAACTGAGCAGTAGTGTTAATTTAGTTTTTACATAGTCATTACAATATATACAAAAACTATTAATACAATAAATAGTAGGTTTATATTTTGCTAAGTGTTTTTTTAACCATTTCTAGACCATCTCCATCTTCATGAAGTTTGCGCAGTTGCTTCGGTAGATTAAATCAAGTCTTTTATTTACAGAATTTTATAAACCCACATAATGACTGGAGGCATCAAGGAAAATATCTGGAACCAAACCTGTTTAATTTTTACCAGCTGACATCAGCTACTGTTCTGAAAACAAGAAACCTGGATAGTTTTTACTGTTGTCTTTTTGGTTTCACTTTTGTTGTTTGTTTTCCTGGCAGAAAGATACACATTAAAAAAAAAAACCTATAATAAGCGTCATTTCAATTTTATTATTGTAAAATCTTTGTGGTCACAACCTCGCCTGTGCAGTGAGTTGTGGCATTTGCTCAAATATTTAATCAATCTTGCTCGAACACTGTCTGCAAGGAATGTGGCAGAAGGTGAAGGCCAAATGATGAAGAAGTGGCAGATTCCTCCTGAGAGTTTCTCCAAAGGTGCCACTACTGATTTAAGATAAGATAAGAAGATAAGAAAGAACTTTAATTATCGTGAGGGAAATAATTTTGTCGTATACATGCTCAATGCAAAAAGAGGATAGGAGTAAATAAGGGTTCAAAAGAACAGAACAATAGAATAGTGCAAAATACAATATCAAATAAGCTAACAAAGTGACAATATAACTAAAGCAACAGTAATAAAATATCACTATTAGTGCAATTAGTTTAAAAAGTGACATAGTGTATGGTTCAGGCGTTTTGAAAGTGACATAGTGTTTGCTCCTTGGGTGCAGGCGAAGTTCGCAGCGTGTGATTGGGGGATGACACATTCAATAGCATGCCGGTGAACAGGTAAGAGTAAATGAGGAATATTGCCCAGAGTGAGAAACCAATTGACGTTAATACCAGTCCAGAGAAATTCACCTACAGAGTGAGGAAGAGTTGAACAGTCTTATGGCCAGGGGTAAGAAGGATTTCCTTTGGCGTTCAGTTCTGCATTTAGAGGCGATGAGTCTTTCGCTGCGTGTGATTTGATGGCCCATGATGGTGGCGTGCATGGGTGAAAGGGGTTGTCCATGATACTAAGAAGTTTTTTCAGCATTCTCCTCTCAGACACCTCTGTCATTTAATGCTGAGAAACACACATCATTGATTGTGGCCAGTGATTAGAGGTGTCATCTTTAGTACAGCAGGCCAGCAGTCGGAGCTTTGCTGTTCAGAAGGGAGTCGGCCGGGATGGCTCCCTGACCCAGTCTGATGAAGCCAACACAATGTGGTGATACTGCTATAAAAAGCTTACCCCTCACCAGCAGGCCTAATCTCCCCAGCCCGGGGAATCCCTCCTTCCTCCCGGGACGAGGAGGAGCTCGCTCTGAATATCTCTACTACCATATTGCATCCCGGACATCAGGATATCTGGGAAGCCAATAAGATAGCAATGATGAAGGAAGGTGAAATCCGCGTAAGGATAAGGAACCTCAAAATAGAAATTCGGTCCTATGATCGAAGAGTTTACCCATCATCAGAATAAGAATCAGAAAGCATCGCTGATCCTAGAGGTAACTGCTCATGCTACAAAACAATAAAATATATAGTATATGTCATGTCCACCCCCCATTTCCCACAGAGAGGCGGCACTTCTTTGGTTTTTCTTTATTTTTCCAAAAGCAAAATCAAAACAAACGGCACTTAGGCTCAAAACTGAAACGTACAAAAGGAAAGCAGGTAGTACTTTAGGTACCCTAAACTATGAAGGACGTCAGTCGTCCCACTACCTCATAACGTCAACAACCCGTAACTTAAACACAGACTTCATCCCTTAAATCTAAAACCCCACACAAGAACCACCCAATCCCAACACAGACTAATCTATACCTGGTGTGAACAGGAGGCCAGAACCCTTAGCTTAAATTAGTCGCCACGTTGTCATCCCAGTGGCGACCCCTAGTGGGCACCAGTCATTACAGTATAATATCAAAATAAAATTCCCTGAACAATAAAACTATATGAAAAAAAGTGTTGGGACACCTGTTTTTCAAGGTTTGGGTCCCTTACTTCTAATGAAGGACAATCTTAATATTTCAGCAGACCAAGATATTTTGAGCAATGACATGCTTCCAACTCTCTGGGGAAAAACCTTTTCTATTCTAGCAGGACTGTGTCCCAGTGCACAAAGCAGCTCCATAAAGACGTGCTGGAGGAGTTCAGTGTGGAAGAACTTGACTGGCCCACACAGAGTCCTGAACTCAACCTCATTCAGCACCTTTGTTATGAACTGGAATGGAGATTGTGATCCAGACCTTCTCGTCTAACATCAGTACTTGACCTCATAAAAGCTACAGAATGAATGGACACCAATTCCCTTCAGAAACTCCAAAATCTTGTGGAAGGTCTTTCAAGAAGAGTGGAAGGTATTATAGCTGCAGTCTATGGGTTTAAATGCAGGGTCAGGCGTCACAAAACTTTTATTTATAAAAGTACACTGGGGGCAAAAACATACAAAACCATGTCTTGCAGAAAGACATACATCTGTTTGCAATCATAAATACAAAAATAAATGAGCACATAGTAAAGCAGGAGAACGCATGTTTTTCTGTAAATTATCATTGGTGTTCCCCTTTAATTATTCATTATTTTATTGATTCACGTTTGAGCCACCGGCAGCCCTTTACTACATGAGAAGGATGGCGAAATCTCATGTATGTGACATGTCTTGCACTGCAAAAAATGATGAGCAAATGAAAGGGAAAGTACCCGAGCACTTCGTGGCCGAGGAGTAAATATTAACACTCACACCAACCTGTCAAGTCTGACTGGTGGAGAGGACATAGGAGAAGAAGAGCTTCACTTCAAGTCAAGCAAAACCCCCAATGCTCCTCGCACTCCTGCCCTAAACACCTCTACAGGTGGTGACATACTTCTTCATCACCTCCCGACGAGCCTCAAAGACAAACGTGGAGAGCCTCTTGTCTTGACAGCTTGCCCTCTTAAACCCACAATACACACTCTCACACATTCTCCAAAATTCTTCCAAAGCGGCTTAACGGACTGCCGAGTCGCCAATTACGTCACCGCGTGCCGATCTGACCCTCCGTTAACCTCTATAAGTACAGTATGTACCGATCTACCGTCTGACAGTCTGGTAACATCATCGTATGAAAAAGGAGAAGGCTGAAGTCAGGAATACAGGCACAATTCATCTTAAAAATAGCTTACAGTGTTAAAACGAGAACAATCAGATCAAAAGATTAGCTTTTATCTGCACACATGAGTGCAATAATGCTATTTATGTTGGGTACATTTTTTAAATGATTTATTTTAAGAAATTTAAATCTTGTTTAGATTCTCTGCCCGAACCTGAACCCGGGTTTTTCCTGCCACTATCCTCGGGCTGGGCCATGATCCAGCATTTGAGTGGCTCAGAGCTTGGAGTGACTGTTTATGAACGCACCCACACTTGAGAAGGTGTGTTATGATGGCCCACGTATAAAAAATTGTCGGGTTTATATTCAGGCTTGGGCCGAGAATTACAGTTAATGCAAAGGGCCGCACTGGGCTTGGGTCGGGTCGGGTTCAATTTTTGGGGCCGGTCTAAGCGCTAACGTAGATCGGCCTCTTTGAACAAACCAGTATGCCATCAGGTTGCCTTAATGCACCATTCAAATCAAGCATTACAGCCTTAGAGCCTTCAAAGGACTACAGTCAGGTAAGTTACCATCTCAATTATTATCATCAGGCCTCGAAGGAATCTTTCAGGGGTTTGTGAAATCGTATAGTGCTTCCACTGTATCCCTTAATGTGCAGCACTCTGAAGGCCAAGGATTTCTGGGCACTGCACTGTGTCTGTGAGAGCAGCAGTCAGAACGGGGGACGAGGGGCCAGCAAAGTCCATTGCAAGTATTTAAAATGAAGGCATCACATTTTAACAGGGTCTTGATAATGGACTCAACACACAGTAGCTCAGTTTAGGGTAAGGAGGATGTATATGAGGAATTTACAAGGAAAGGCTTCATCCAGGCATACTGATACTGATTAAAGTTTAAAGAGTTAAAGTTTTTTTTATGTTAACGCTGTCAGAATACATTTTCACATTTTCAGAGATTAATTTATGGAGGAAATAAACATAATGGAGTGGAGGTTAAGGTTCATTTTGTCCTAAGACGTTTTTGACTGTTTCTACCAGTCCAATCATAATGAAATCTTAACATACTGTTAAGAACAGCTGGTGCTCTAAATGTCTGCAACATTTTAAAAATGACGGTTGCAATACATCAGTTAGGGATGGGCCAATGAGGGTTGATGCTGATATTATGTTCTTTCTTCTTTCTGTCCAAACATATTGGTTTCTTTGTTTATATCGAGTATTCAGGGCCATAATATTAGGAATAATGTCTTAATACTACATAGCAAATGATACACTTCCAAATCCCTGTACCAATCTCCTCCCATCTGATTTTCTGATCCCACCTCTGTCTCCCTCCATGCCTTCTCAGCTGCGTCCTGCTCTCCTCTACCTGTTGACTTTGACAGTTTGTTGAGTGTGATGGTGTTTTTCCGTTCTTTGAGGACTCTGTGAAGAGTTCACACTTATTCATAGGCTGCAGTTCACTGGATATAATCCATGGTAGGTCACAATAATTGAAAAGTAATTCATAAATCAGGTGATAAAACACATTTCAAAGGGGCCAGTGGCAAAACAATCGGGACGTCCGTTGAGAGGTTTTCCCTGTGTAGTTCATTCCTCCCAGGGCCTTGTAGATGTTCAAGCAAAAGCAGGATTTAAGAATTATCATTAATACCCCTGACTTATGGGCATTTGTGAGGATTATTACAGCTACAAGCTGGGCAAACACCCAGTTGACTGGATCCTGTTTGTCCAGAGGGAGTCAATGCCTGACACAACTTCACTGTGGGAGTTAAGCCATTCTTGTCCCTGACCACAGTAACCTAATGGAATTTAATTCCAAATAAGTTAATCCAAACTTTTAATCAAAGCTCTGCTCCTAAATATCAGACTTACCAACCTTTGGAAAACCAGTTGTGGGATGATTTGCGTTAACTTTCCCCCCATTCTCTGTCCATTTTGTCTTCACACAAGGACAAAAACACTACAAACAACAACTGCTCACACAAAAAACACATCAGAATAAAATTAGTCAATCATTACAAATGGGTTGTTACACTTTAATTTACCTAGAGCCTCTCTGGTCATGTCATATTTCTCTGAAAAATGCAGAACGTTCAATTTAATTAATTCAAATTATTAATTACTTAGTAATTAAGTATAATCTTATACTTTATTTTGATGTTGATTTGTAAATACAATTTGTACATTTTAAATAAATGAATTATTTATTTCAGCATACAATGTTTGAAGGCACCAGAAAATTAATTCACAACTAAAAATTGTTTTTTTCAGGCATTTTCCTTCTCAAAATAACTTTTTTATTCATATTTCTCAAGATTTACTTAAAAATTGTCCAGGTCATCAAGTCTCATTGTCATATAATGCAGTTACAGTGTAGCTAGGTCTGACCATGTAACCATTTTTGATGCCTTTGACTAAGAAGTAGTGAAAATGGATATTAAAATTATAAGTAGAAAAATACTGGATTTCCAAGATTACATTTGTAATACTTTATATGTTTTTTTGGGAGGTGAGGTGATATTCCATTTCTTGTTATTGGGAGGTCTTTTCTGTTCTGGATTTCTTAGGGGTAATGGAAAGATCCCTACTTTAACCCCTTTCAATATTATATGTGAATGTCTGGGAAAATACGTAGTCTACAAATTAACAACATGTAACAGGCCCTTGCAGAAGTACATGTGTTGGTTGACTTTGACCTACTGAGTTCCAGATTCAGGTCTACAGAGGCACCTTCAGACTGGTCTACTGGCCAATCTTGCTTTTATAGTGAGCTGAGCGACTTACAAGTCAACACATGCGGTCTGTACGCTCCCACAGTGGATGTGGGGGTCTCTTATAATTGTAAGTCTAATATCCATTTGAATCCGAAGCCTTTGGAGACGAGAGGGCCGCAGAGAGCGCCAGGCTCTCTCAGGGAAAAGGGGCGGAAACCAAGGCCTCCATTACATAAATATCAATTAAAGAGGAACAGGGGAACTGTGGCTAATCTGCCCCCAGAGAGGAGAAAGGGTGCAAGGGGGAGTGACTGGGGACGGAAAAGGGAGGAACCTGGGGGAGGAGAGGAGAGGGCCGTGGGGAGAGGTAAGGGAGGAGCCGACGTGTCATTTAAAACAATCAGCTGACACTTTCCATTAGAGCGTACAACCCAAGTTCTTTTTATTGTCAATCTTTCCTTTGCCACGGGAATCCCGTCAAACCGGCAAACGTTGCGTGGCTTAAACAAGTTTGATACCTCAAAGAAAATGTGATTAGTGTGATTTAATTAGCAATAAAAAAATGCCATAATCCGCATGGATTAATTAAAATTTTATATAGTCATGAGTGAAGTCCAGCTCCATTCTACTTGAGTGACTGACACATTTGCCATAAGAGCATAAAACCCCAAAAATTGTGGACTAGAAAAAGTGGGGACAGCGGGGGGAGGACTGTATAGACGCGACTTTTTTCAATGGGGAGGATTTACCCTCACCGGTTGGGCCCCTCTTTCATGTCTAATGGGACGATTGGTTAATAAGGCAGCCAGTTAAGAGGATTATGATCAGTATTGGTCCCTGGCTGATAGCATCCCAGGGAAGAGAGAGGATAGGCCTCACTGTCAGGACCCATATACGCAGAGCCGATCGGTGCAGTAGGCTCTTTATCATTCATGGCTTGAGGGATTTGCCTCCGGCAAACCCCCGGCGGATCACTCTAATGAAGGCCAATTGGATGGGGACCGTTCTGATATGGGCGCCGAGCGGCGGCGGGGTGCCGGTGGGTGTCTGTCGGGTGCAAGTAAATCCAGGGTCCCCATAATCCACAGCTCTGGGTGGGTGAGATTGCAGAATCCCGTTGCTGGTTCGGATTACTGAAGAGGTGTGAGGAGTGGCTTACGGGACAAACTGAAGAGAGGGGATGCAGAACCCCATACATAAAATTGCTCCAGCTCTTTCATGGTCAGGGATTTGGAGATATTAATGTCTCTGGTGAGCCCATGCAGCACGCTTCCCGAGGAGACTCCTTCCTCAGGTCCATGCGGAGTTCAAACATTATACTTCATTGGTCAGTGAAGAGACTGTATCTAATCAATCCTCCAATTATGATTCCACCAGTTTATCATGTGTCAATCAGCAGAGGACAGTGTTTGGGGACAATGGGGGGGTCGACACTTAGGAACGTGCCCAAGTGCGCCCCCGCTTTGAAGAAAAAAACGTGCCTGCTTTGAAGAATAATTGCGACGCAAGAAAATCTCTGGCCTATTTTCAAGCGGGGTAAATAAGGCAGCAGCACCCTGTTTAAATCGAGCATCCCCATTACTTCAGATGGGTCCTTTCCTCCTAAAGAGTCCTTACAGAGAATCTATTACCCAACATCTCAGGATCATACCTGCATATTCAGACTTGCGCAGCTGCATCTTCCCTGCAGCCCCTTCCCATCCCGTCCCGTCCCGTCCCGTCCCGTCCCGTACCAGGCCTTAATTCATCCACTTTGAAGTGGCCATGAGAAAAGACAGCCAATCAATCACAAACGAGGTAATCTCCTTAGAATATTTAGGGGCTTCTTCGAGTCTAAGAAAAATAAGTGAAGATTAGAGGACCCTAATCATTTCTGGAGCCATATCTTCAGCAGCGGGACCAAAAGAGCCGTCCTGAGGAACGGAAGGGGGTAAATTATTGTGTATCTGTGTCACCGCCGAGGCACTTCAAGCTAAATTCCGAACCTTATCTGGTGTGGGAGAAGCAGAACTGGATTATTTAGAGTCTTGTCTAAGAAAACTGCGGGTTAGTTGCAAAACTGTCCGCTAAAAGCCGCCGTTAAAGCTTTGTATGAAAATATGGAGAGGTTAATTAGCCAGAAACAACAATAATGGCCCAGCAAGGCTGAGGCATCTTCACCCACATGAAGTGGGAGCGCATTTGCGGACACGCTTGACCCTTGCCTGGTGTGTCTACTGCAGGGATGCAGTAAATATGAGCTCAGGGGAAGTGCAGTATGACACTAATCAGCTTGTGTGGTGCATTTCCCCAGCAAATGCTTTCGACCATGGCCACCTTGTCGCTGGGGAGCCAGCCAGGAGGGGCATGACTAAAATTATTTGGCCAAGCAGGTGCCATGACCAATCGGGCCATGTGACCCGAACAGCACGGGCAACAAGTGCAGTCAACATAGTGGGAGTTCAAAATAAACAAACAAACTAGGGACGAGAGGCTGAAAATTCAGAGTGAAATTAGGCGAAACTAATTACGCAACAATAGAAAGGACAACGGCGCGCAACGTCTTTTGAAATGGGCAGATCGGACTATTGTTTCCTGCGTCGCAAACGGAGGCCGGTGCTGAGAAAACCCTCCCTGGGACATTAGCAGCTTGATGGCTGAAAACGCTGCCTTTTCCATTACTGCTTATCACTCAGGCCTGGAGCCATTTTACCTGTCTACATTTTTTTTTCTGCTACAGTAAGCTCAAATTCTCCCCCCATCGATCGCGCCATATATCCAGCGAGTCCCGCTCCTGTCTGGCTCGCTAATTCCCCCTCTTGCCTCCTTCATCCGGATTGAGGTGGCACGATGAGGTGGCAAAAAGAAATGGGAAAATCAATAACAGGGCCAAGTGGGAGAGGTCAGGGTTCAACGGGGTTCTTGACTAATGTCAGTAGTGGCAGGACTCAGGAGCGCGGGGCTGATGTGGAAGGGGCGGGAGGGGGGGTGCCTTGATGGAGATCAAATTTCCAGCCATTGATCGGGTCAGCAGTAGAGGTAGTGAAGGGTTATCAGAGAGTGGACGAGTGGGGGGTTACCAGATCAGTGGCCCGGCGGGGACGGACTTTATCTGGCTCAGGGTCAAAGCGCGAGGGGAAGTGTCAGGGAAAACAAGTCGTCACACACTGATGACCGAGTCACTGCAACCTGCCCTGAGGAGCGATACAGAAAGGAAGTCTCTAATGAAGTCCGGCGATGGAGCTGAGCCACAGCCAGTGCCCTGTTACAACTCTGTGTGACAAAATATCAGTTCATTTAGCTCATTCTCTAAAGAAAAGATGACCAGTCATTTTCAGTCCACACCACATTTGAAGCATATACAGGCATATCTTGTTTTTGCATATGAATACGCGTATGCATGTACGTAAGCAGAGGATATATCTATATATCTATATCCAGCAGTTAGGGGAATTTTGCATTGCATTTATATTCAGTAAACCTAATTATATAGCAAATATATCCTGTTAATGTTGTACATCCCAGCCGTTTGGATATAACATGTTATTTACTGTATTTTATTTATGAATTACTTCTTCTAACTAATGAGTTCGAATACCAAAAGCACAATTTTAATATAATACTTGGTTGTCATTTCCAACAGAATAACATTCATTGGTATTCTGTTACTTTCCTGACTGGGGACTGCAGAATTTCAAATCTGTAATCATTCACTGTAATCTCTAAAGTGCTGTTTAATCACCAGGCTTTTCTAGGAATCAGCTCATTTTTCTCTCAGTGGACTAGAGATGTGTGAACGTGTGTGTTTGTGTGTGTATGTGTGTGTGTGTGTAAGGGGGAGGGCATGAAAAGCAAATTAACTGCCATTTAAATGACTGACATCTTCATGATACGGGTAATTATCACCACTGATGTTCTCAAATGAGTTGGAGAGGCCTGTTCACCGCCTCCCTCTCCAGGGACATGGTGTTAAAGAAAGACGATATAATACACAGCGACTGACACGCACATCACATTTGTTTTTATAAATGTCATGTTGTGGAGTCATAGGTTAAATACATTTCCGTTGGAACCTATAAGAAATGAGAAGAGAATGTATAAATATTTACATAATACATACATTAACACAAGTATACATATAGACACATGGAGTAATATACTATAATACATTATAGTATACTGTAATATATTATAATGTATGTAAATACATA
>JBBMFX010000037.1:25825964-25857742 GCA_037832545.1 Rhabdalestes septentrionalis | reverse complement strand
CTCATCTACAAAGACAAGAATTCATCTCACTTCTGGTTTTGTACATCACAGATTTTTCATCACACAAATATGATCCGAGAACAAAATTTTACCAAGTTTAACCAAGGAGGCCTCCAGAAAATGGGAATAGCATTTTTCTGTTTACTGTGAAAAGGGGTTAAGGAGTTTAAACATTCCAACCACATCAAAATTCTTCAGTCTTTGGAAAAAGAACAAATATTGTTGAGCACTGTACACCTTTATGGTGCTGTTTTCCAAAGTTTTCACTGGCCCAACAAAACCATAATCAACAGCCTGTTCTTTCAACACTCCTCACCTATTGAAAGAACCCCTCCAGCTGGAACATGGACTAAAATCCCACAGCAAATGTCCAGACTGCAGTAACCTCACCACGGCCGGCCCAGCTGGGAAGCTGACCTCCAGTATCTGACCTAGGCATGACTCTCCAGGTGCTGGGAGGCTACTGATAAATTTGAAAAAGTCACAAGAGGAGAAGCCACAGCAGAACTCTTTTCCCACACATTCGAAGGAGAGTTCATGGAGATGCATTCTGCTCTTTTTGCTCGTATCGTGGCTGAACCCAGAGAGCAGACTTGGACAGGAATGTTATCATGTTCTAAAGCATCTCTATTGAGCCACGACTTGGTAAGGGAGGCCTTCCTCTTCATCGTAGCTTCCAGAGCAGCAGCTTTCTGCCGGCTTCCACGGTGCAAAGCCTGTAATGAAGTACTAACCAGGTTATCAATCCTCAGGCCCCCCACAGACACCTGACTCCAGGCCAGTAACACAGCTAACATCGTTTAAACATGATGCTCCTCTTCATAGAAGCTAAGATCTTAGTACATTTCTCTCTGGAAGAAGATGAAGCAACCTAACTAGACTAAAACAGTAAACACACCAACTGTTCTTTTCATTGGTCTTTGGAGAAAGCAGAAAAATCTGAGAAGAAATATAAATAAACTCCAAACACTGGACGCCTTTGTGGCGCCATTGGTGAGAATATTGCTGTTTTAATTGGATACAAAAAGAACACTACTTTGTTTTGAATACTTATAGATTAGTGCAATCATAACAGAGAGTGATTAGCCATTACACAGTGTGTTCGTTTGATATGTAAACAGAGCTAATTTTTCTCATCGAGTGAGTAAGCCATTCTCGCGGCACCACTATTACAGTCGCAGTGACACGCTTGGTCACATCTGGCTGAATTGATGTTTTTCATAATCACAGTTTTGAGGTAAAGGCTTAACTGCAGGGCTGGTTGGCGTAGAGACAAGCTCTCCTTTTCTTTTTTAATGCAGAAAGGGAGTGAAAAGGTAGGATTTCATGGTTTTACTTGCTGTAAACAAATTACTGTAAGTTTATTTCGATTACAGATGATAGATTTATAAAGAATGTTTTACCAGTGAGTAGTGAGATTGGGCTCATTTATAGCTAGCCCAAGCTGTTGATCCCTGACCCTGCGACAAATGCATTATGACATTTTCCATCTAGATCCATCAAGCCCACAATGTGCAGTTCTGCCTTCCCACAGTCTGCAACCAGTACTTGTAGGGCTTGGTAAAACGAAAACTGCTCAAAGAGCTCTGAACTAGAGCAATTCTTTCAACATGAGTTAAGCATTATTTTAACTTCTGACAAACCAGCTTTGATCAGTCTGTTCTGGATTGCACCACACCACCTTCATTTAAATAATGTTTAATGTTAGAGATGTTTTTGAAATGATACCAGGTATTAGTGTCAGGCTGTTATTAGTAGAAGCATCTGGGTGGGATTTTAAAGGGAAAAGGAACAAATCTGATCCAGTTCTGTGACAAATACCTCCTAAAATAACCCACATTACAGAGACCTCACCTACAAAGACAAGAATCCATCTCACTTCTGGTTTTGTACATCACAGATATTTCCATCACACAAATATACTCCGTCAGCCTTGTTGGAGAACAAAATGCAAAGTTTAACCAAGGAGGCCTCCAGAAAAAGTGGAAATTGCATTATTCTGATTATTGTGGAAAGGGGGTTAAGGAATTCAAGCAGTCCAAACAAATCAAAATTCTTCAGTCTTTGGAAAAAACTAATATTGGTGAGCACTGCACACATTTATGGTGCTGTTTTCCAAAGTTTTCACTGGCCCAACAAAACCATCATCAACAGCACATTCTTTCAACACTCCTCTCCTTTTACTATCACAACTTAATTTACAATAATAATTCATTTACAAATGATTTTCTTTCCAGGTGCGATCAAATTGTCAGCATATCATTATGTTGTGATATTGATATCATTGTTCCAAATTTCCATCACTGCAAAAATGCCATTTCATTAGCTCACATACGAGATTTGTAGAATTATATTTGTGCCATGCTGCAGCAGCTCTACATTTAGAGCCTATAACCTTCCCATTTTCATCTTTTGTATTGCTTTTGTGCTACTGTGAAATGTACTCTGATCTGTAAGTTTGCTGTAGCCATAAGGCACACATCAATATTAACACATTTGAATTGGACCAGTATTTGCTAGGCAGCCAATCTCATTGTTTTATTACTGCAGTTGGTAAGGGGCTTTCAAATATAATATTATAGTGTGTGATCCAATATTATGATACTGGTCATCGACAGGACAAATGTGGTCTGATGTCTGAGATTGTTTTGCAAACACTTTGAGGATACGTTTTCACCTGTAACATTTTATTTAATCCATCTGTGGTGGAGGGGTCATTATAAGGTAGAGTAGGGAGTTGTTTAAGATTTACCACTATTTCACTATCTTTAACATTAAATATTAAACACAGGTGATGTGCGGTTTTACTGTTAGTTTTAGATTGTGAGTGATATAGGATGTATTTACCTGGTTCCATTCATCTTCACTGTAAAATGACTTCTAGAGTTTTTCTACAATTAACCATTTGACTGTAGAAGTCCTTAAATGAACAGTGGCTTTGAAAAAAAATAAAAAATTAATTTTGGTAAATAAATGGTATTTATATTTTTCTTACTTACTTCAAATGGTGTCGCTCAGCCAGTATTTTGGGCCCTGAGATGGCTGCTGTGTGATTTTCATGCTTATTTTTGCATATTTTTTACTTTAGACTTGTTTGTTCACTTTTGTTCAGCAACTTAATACAGTTTGAGGTGAGCATGGTATGCTGCAGACACTTAGTTTGCATGATGATTGTTGGGGTCTTAGCTTCCATTATTTGTTAGCTGCATTACCTTGTTCCTAATAAAGCGCCATAAATATTGCTATATCATTTTATTGCTTTGATGAACACCAAAGAATGTCTGAAACAGCACATGATGAATATGTACCCATCAATATCAGAACTGCACCGACTATAGCTTTAAATCCCTCTACCATCTGTTGCACTTAAATTTTTCTTATTTCTTTTACCTTTCCCATTATTTTATTTCACTTTATTTTACATTTCTGTGAAGCATATTCAGTGACCTTTTGTGTATGTTACTGTATCTTGAATGCAAACCACATATGTGATGTTTCATAGCTTTTCACTATTATGCTAAAACAGTGAAGAACAGTAATAAATAATAAATAAATCAATCAATCAACAAAAAAACTACTTAACAAATAAAGCACACCCTTCTGTGATTTAAGAGTGCCACTGTAATTCAAGTTTCCCTCACAACGCTCATAGTGGGGGCTATGGAGGAGAAGCGAAAAGAGCGTGTGCATAAACAAACTGCCACCGGGACGGCGTACGGGTTATTTACGAAGCCCTCTGCCTCCGGCTGCTAATTCTGCTCCTCGGGAAAAAAAATTACAGCCTGCTCAGCGCTCAAACACATTTATCACATCTCTCCCCAAATGTTCTGTATACTGCAATTACTCAGCATGGCTGTTCCACTTACAGTACACACCAGAAACTACAACAAAGCCACGTTTAAGTGTTTATTTATAGCTGTGTGGGGTGACAGGGTTTAAGGGTTTGATGGTCTCGCAGGCTGGGGCCTTGGGTTTGTGTGTGTGCATGTGTGCTCTGTTTTTGTGGGGTCCCCAAAGCTTAGGAGAAAACAAAAACACTGAAGATTTCAGTGAAAGTACAAGTCTGTACAAGGACAAATATTAAGCTTGGTAAAGTTAAAGTGAATCAGACATATGTTCCTTCCATATTGTACTATATTTTGGAAACTGTCAATGTATTAAGGAGTGTGTGTCTAAGTGTGTTTTGCTCTGGGATAGCGGATTTGAGAGGAGGGGGTTATGTATGTTACTGTTGGTGGGTGCAGGGTGATGAAGTTTCCTTCTTTAATTTTGGAGCTACATGGCTAATTAAATGGAGGTTCATTCACCACCAATTGGCTTCATAGAAGCTGCCTACCTTCATCACATTCTTGCTTCAAATTGCAGGGGAATGGCACCAAATATTCAAAGTTCCTGCATAATTGAACAGTTAAGGTGATAAAGTCACAGTGGTTGGGAGTGGAACTGAATTGATTGCCTCTAAAACTCCCTTTCAGAAGGTTATTAAATGAAATGGCATGGAACACACCGTCAGATTTTCTGAGGACACTTTGGCCTAAAACCCAAAAATAGACCCCAAAGCAGAGTTTACTGGTTGCTTTGAAAGGGAAATTTGTGTTTTGGAAGGAAACCCTTGTTTTTTCTCACAGTCACGGAAAAGAAACTTTCGGTAAGTGTGCCTATAATTCTTTGACTGACATAGTTTACAATTATTCAGAAATTAGGTGAAAAACACACATTGACTAATTATGTGGAGTTTTACTGTCACGTTAAGGCAAATCTTTGCCTTTGTTGAAAAAAGTACAAAAGCCAATAGACTCGCTTTGATTCCTGAGGTTAAGGATAAAGCCAGCAGGATCCTTCAGAAGAAAAAGATAAGTCGTAGCAAATAAAAAGTGTTCTGGCTGTTAAACAGAACTCCTAATCACTGTGAGACACTCCCAACCCCGACTGTGATTAGTCCACGGCACATGGCTGCCTCTGTCACTGCACAGAGTGGGCCTCTGGTGGTCTCAAGTCCTGTCACGAATACCATTCTAAGCCCTGCGGCCCACAACACAGAATTGACGTCAACAATTGTGAATGGAGAGAACAAGGGGGTCTGGGTGTTTAGCACACACCCCTGTCAGCTAAGCCATATTTAGAGTCTGAAATCTTATTTTAAAACAGGAGCTACAAGGCTAAGATTGCTAGCATTAGAATTCAATAGTCACCAGGGCCGTGCACAGAATTTTTATATATATATATATATATTTATATATAAAATTATAAACTAATTACAACACCACTCTTCTGTGAGACATGTGTTTGAAGATATTTATAATTATATAGTGCAACTACACCTGGCCTTCTAGTAATGTTAGCTTTACCATTTTACCTCCTGGGTGGTTGTCTGTGTCTTATTTGTCCTGTGTTTGTGAACTGGTTGTGCACTGTCTCTTATTTAGTTGTGTAAGATGTTCATTTTCTTCTTTTCTTTGCTTTGCATACATGCAGATTAAATTCTGCATGATAAAATATATAGAATGCGCAGTGTCCTGATGATTCTCACTGTCATTGTGTAAAGCTTTAATTTATTGAATACATTATTATTAATGTAGTAAACCATGTTTTTCTTTTTGTGAAGACGAGCGGAGAGATACAGGTGTTTATTTCATAAAGACAACGTTGCACCTATTCAAACAAGAAGATATTTTACCATTACAAAATGAAGACGTTCATCTGCTTCTGCTCTATGACTCTGTCTGATGTGCTGAAAGGTAAGTTTGCGGTGCTCAGGGGGCGGAGTTGCGGAGTTTGACTGACAGTTTGCATGATTCTAAGAGATACGCTTTTTAATGCCTTTAACTGGTTAAATATTTGTTAAAAAGACAAACAGACGTAAAGGTTCACCAGTAGCATTGATTTATTATAAACAAAAATCCCCCGAAAAAGGGCTCTTCCGGGTGTAATTTTAAAAAGGGCATGTGCTCTGCACAGGTTGAGCCCTACCTGTGCACGTGAATGACAAATAATCTTTTCTGCACATACATCCTCAAACTATCTCTCAACCTGCACCCAGCTTTTCATAAAGCTGGCCCAATCTTAAAAATGCCATTTTAGGATACAGTACGAGCTCTAAAATGGTTCTGTTTCACAAGGCACCTCAAAAGAATGTTTGCTGATCTAAAATCATAAATTCCATCATAAATATGGAGGAATCTGATCTGAAATCAGTCCTCTCCAGCCTCCTTGTTGCCTGAAGTGACCCAAACCATATCAAAAAGCCAATACCAAATTAATAATGAGCTGGATGCAGTTTGAGACTGCTGAGCAAAAAAGTATCAGGGAGGAAACAGACGTTTTAAAACTTTTTAAAGGCTGCTGGTTCCAATCACCCTCACTGTTAAGAAATGTTCGTGAAGTGTCCCTATAATGACCTATTTCACAACAAGCTACTTTGTCTGACATTGTTTTCATCTCAACCTCTCAATTATTCAGATGTTCACCTTCAGTTGTGTAGATAAAAGGGTGGAAATCTCTGATTTGACGCAAACCTTTGCTTTTGCTGCAAAGGTTCAAAAGCCAATAGACTCACTTTGATTCCTATGGTTAAAGATAAAGCCAGAAGGATCCTTCAGAAGGAAAAGTTAACTAGATGCAGTTTGAAACTGTTGAGGGTAGTTATGGTGATGCTTTTACAGAAAATATTATTTGGAGACTATTGGCTATTTTAAGCTTGCAGCCCCAGTTCTAAACTAAAGAAGCAACATTTGGTTTCCAAACATGTCTTCACTATATCTGCAATAAGCGGAAAGTTTGATTTTTGATTAACTATTCCTAAAAGATAGATGGGCCTGGCAATATTCAAATACAGAGGCACACAGGTGAGTGCTTACCTATGTAAAGACGGTATTAAGTGTGTGTGATGTGTGAAGGTGTTTTTCCTCACTGAACTTCGTCATTATTCTGTTTTTTTGTTGCATGACAAAATGCTGCTGTCATAGCTGTCACTTGAGCGCCGCCTGAGCATGGAAGACGATCAAAAAATGATTCCGTATTCGGAGGCATGCCAGAGTCTGGTATCGCTCTGCATCTGTGAATGTGAATGTGTTGCAATCTGGCCCAACCCAATGAATTTATCAAAAGGTGCATTTCTTGAAAGAGAACATTTTGCTGTGTGGTGAAAATGGACCTAGTTCAATTTCATAGCTTCTCTTTTTAAAGTTAGTAAATCAAGTTGATGTGGATCTTATTCGAATGCAGGAAAGTCAGCATTTCCATCTCCAGAGGCCAATATGTGCATGAATTGTGAAAACGATTTTCATAATAGGCCAAGCTCAACCATCCATGCCCCACATGAATAGAGTCAAAATATCCATCATGCATACTAAGCTCTAACTCAGTCAAAAAGCTTTCACTGGCTCATGCTATGCTCGGTTCTAGATTACAGTAAGCTATTAAAGTCAACCTGAAATAGGAAATGGACCTTTACCTTGTTAGTTCTTGTTCCAGGTCATATTAAGCATGATTTATCAAATCATGTTATGAACAAGGCAAAAATCTTTTTTCAATCCTAAACCAAATTGTTTTCCTTCCTTTTCTGATAACATCACTTTGCATCATAAGACAGGGTGATAATATTAACCAATAATTAGGTATACTACGTTATTTCACAATTTTCATTCACATTCGGTTGAGATTAACCATATGGTTGAAGATTTATATGACTAAACCATTGCTTAGGCCACATATGAGAAGTGCACTGGAGTGAAATCGAAGCCTGAACTTGATCCATACCCCTGGCGTCTAGATCCTGACCCAACCTGAGCCTAAAAGTAGAACCCAACTCTAAGCCCGAACCAGCTCAAATGCTTTCAGTTATAAATATTCTCACTACTTCTTTTCGTTTTTAGATTTTTTCCCAGTTTCTGCCGAGTTTAGTCATCTGCAGTTCCACCCACTCACTGGAATGTCCTAATCGTATAGTACCACTCACACTGGGGTTAGAGGTGTTTCCTCAAATTCACATGGAGCACCACCAGATCTTTTTTTAAACTGCTGCCACATCACTCAACAAATCAACAAGCTTGGAGGACAGCATTACTGGCCAACACTCGTATGTCATCTAAGAGATGCCTATGCTGGCTAGCATCATGCTAAGTATTGAGGGAGTGGGCAAGCATTCCCACCCACACATAGAGAGCAAGATTAGATTATGGCAACACTGGGAATTGAAGCTGTTATCTTCTCCTGAAAGGGCCAGGGCTTTGGCAGTGGACTCCCACCACCTCTGTACTTGAAGAAATGCTTAACTAGCAAGGAGGAAGATGTGACTTTCCCACCAATCCTCTATACCCTGTACAATCATCTGTGGTTCCCCCTCACTTCTCAAAAGTGAAACCCATTGAAAATGTAGCTTATTTTATGACAGAGGAAAAAAACAGAGCACAGCAAGACAGCTTGAGTGAGAGAGAGAATGCGAGAAAAACTTCTCATAAAAAATGAATGACCTGCTTAAATCAGCCTGTTTAGGTCTCGTCCTTTGATAGTCAAGTATGAACATAATGAACTTCCATATGAACAGTGAATGTGATCATTCTGTCACACGTGAACACATCATAGAACACAGTGTGAACAGGACAAAATTATTCCTCTGCATTAAACCCATTCACCAAGTGAAGCAGCTGGCAGCCAGGAAGCAGCCCAGGGAGCAGTGTGTGGTGACTGCTTAGCAGTCTTAGGACTCAAACCCATGACTTCCAGATCACAGGGCAACCACCCTAATCACTCGGCTACCCCCAAAATGCCAGCTGGCCCATGCATAATGAAGAGCTGAATGCTATGAACTGGAATTCCAGACCCACAGTAAGCAGAGCAACTAAAACTTCTAAACACTGAGCTCCGTATTTGTCTACACTGGACTGCTAATGATGTCACAAACCTTACGTACTCTTAAAATTAAAGGTGTTAATAGGGTTCTAGGATGCTTAGCCACATAGCTCCTTAACAATACCCAAAAAAGATGGTTCTTTACATAAAATGAGAGGTGTGTCCCAGAAGACAGGCAGATCCAGGACTTGATCCACTTCATTCCCTCTCGTTCTTCATGCCACTCCTTTTTCCTATCTGCATGCACACACACAGCTAGCCTCCTTCTCACTCTCTTTCAGCGTGGCTTCTTTATCTCTCCACATCTCTTCTTGTGAAGCAGCAAAGCATGTTGTTGGCATGACAACCAAACAACACAAAATCCTCCGGGTGTGCTTCTCACCTGTGGATAAAGAGGATGATGCTCAGGAACAAAGAGACGAGGCCCTTGATCATGGAACGCTGACTCCATGCTGCGAGCCTGAGTGAACCTGCTGCTTCAGATTGCTCTGTTCACTACAGATATAATACAGCTACAGATAATGTGTTCATGATATGTTCACTCCATAAAATGCGCAACAAATTTCGTTAATCATTTTATATCATAAGAATTATTATCACCAGCCATGACATGCATGGAAATGCCAAATAGAAACACTTGACCTGGATTTTGGATCTAGATCTCAAGAGGAAAGGCCTGAAGTGCTCTTGAAGGGGAGTCAGTTTCGGGACATGCCAGGCAGAAGCTCACAATGGCTGGCTAGTTTTTCAGGAGGAACAGTGACTATTCTGTTGTTAGATCTAAATGAACGACATCAGTAAATAAAGTTGGTGGAAATCGTCAGTTACTGTCAAGGGCATTATTGTAGGTACGCTCATTCATTCATTTTTGGCAAGTTATCTAAGCCGTGGTAGTAACTGGCTGAGGAGGGGAGCCCAGACATTCCATGTCCATCTGGGGGAGCTAAAGGTCATCCTAGGCCAGTCTAGATATATAGTAGTAACAGCCCATGGTCCCCATAGGGAAGCATCCAGGAGGCATCAATACTAGATGTCCGGAACACCTCAACTTTTTCCTTTAAATGCAGAATAGCAGAGACTCTACTCCAAGCTCCAATGGGGTGTCCTCACCCTAGCTTTAAGAGGACACCTCAGCTACCCTGTAGAGGAAATTCACTTTGTAATCCAAGCTCATGACCGTAGGTGACCTTTGAATAAGATTGACGATGTGTAAATCGATGTCTTTCACATTTCCCCTGGTCTCAGCCACAGTGGAACTCATATGAGAGTCAGTGATCACTACCACCATCATAAAATATTTATATAGTACTTAATATTTATATATTACACACATGGAAACAATATTTTATGTATACTTTTCCATTTTTATTGTAGCTTTTTCCCAATTTTTTTTTTCCTGTTTCCAATTTACATTTTTTCCATCCACTGTGAACGCTGCATATGTGCATGTGACCCTGTGTCTCCATGTTCCTTGGGAATCTCATTACCTACCTGATATATATGTACTTTTAGGTGAACACTCTTAAATGCACACACACACACACACACACACACACACACACAGCAATGTTCAAGAAGAAACTGGACAAAAACACACTATGAGAAATGGCACATGCTCCACCATCAAAGCAACACAGCTGCTGCAGAGGAGCTGCTGCCACTCTTCCATCACTTCATGAGACGGCCGTGAGACTACAGTGCTTCTGCTCATTGGCCCTTGAGAGGCTGTGGCCTAAGAGGTGGAGGTGTGTGTAACGTGCTTAATGAAAGCCCTCACCACCTTATCATGGTCTGCACACGCCTTCAAAGTCTATGCGCGCGCGCACACACACACACATACACACAAGCACACAGACACACACGCGCTTAATGCTCTGGCAAGCTTGACTTCACATGTGATGTTGCTTGGCTGCAGAAGGCTGTTTAGTATTCACCGAGAGCACCCGGTGTCTGGGCTGGAACATGACGGCTGAGGCGGGGGAGCAGCGCGTACAGCCCGGCGTCCTGTCTCTCCTTTCAGAGGGGGCATCCGGTGACAAATTGAAAAATCACTACAATTTGCACTAAAATCTTTCCTTTAACTGGTGTTGAGGGCAAACACGGCCTCTTACATGCTCAAAAAGCTTTAGTCAGGAGTCTCACAGAGGTCCACCCCTGGAGGGTAACACTTGGCTAAATCGAAACAAATGTAGCCAATTTTGGCTTGGTTTTAATCAAAAGAAGTGTGTGTGTGTGTGCGTGAGGGTGAGGTGTCGGGTGCGGGTACGTTGTGCATAGCTGGCTGTTGCTCTGCATCAGAGTTTTTTCTATTGGTTTTGATTGCCGGTGGTATGTCCCCTTGTTTGGTCTGGCCAGTGGAGCGTGACTGGGCGGTGAGCCGAGAGACTCTTCATTGTTATGACAAAGTTTGCCTGGGCCACAAGCCAGAGACTTGGCCCCAAGGTGGTGGACTTCAACCAGGCCACAGGCCAAAGATTTTACCCCATGGCAGTGGAGTTCGACTGGGCTATGGGCCAGAGGCTTTGCTCCATGGTGATGTAGTGCCACTGGGCCACAAGCCAGGACATTTGCCCCAGGCTGGCAGAGTTTGACTGGGCCACCATCTAGGTACATTTTCAGAGTTCAACTGGGCCACAACCTGGGACTTTGTCTTGTCCTGGGAAAGCACTATATCATTATATCACAGAGGTAGAAATCTTAGGTCAAGTAAGTAAAGTCATCCCCAGGATTTTGTTTCAACTGCCAGGCTTATCTATAACTTCAAGATGGGCACAAATTCTGGGGTTCCCAAACTCTGCTATATTGTTTTGACATTTACTTCCTTAACTTTGTGCTGAATCTAGGAGGCAAATGTTCGACAACAGACAACATTCAGGTTTCTAGATGGTTGCTGCTACTACTAGCCATCAGGCATACTTTTAATCAAGCTTAATCGTACCAGAAACCGCAGAATTTCTGTTGTGTTATTCTGAAGGCCTCCTATAATATTCCTATAGTGCAGCCTGTCCATCCATCCATTTTCTACCCCTTTATCCCGCACTCGGGGTCGGGGCTGGAGCCTATCCCAGCTACTACGGGTAAAGATGGGGTACACCCTGGACAGTCACCAGCACGTCGCAGGGCAACACACTCACACACACCTAGGGGCAATTTTGTGTGCTCAATCAACCTATCCCCAATCACGCATGTTTTTGGCTGTGGGAGGAAACCAACGCGGCCACAGGGACAACATGCAAACAACATGCGCCCGACCCGGGAGTCGAGCCCAGGACCTCCTTGCTGTGAGGCAACAGCATTAACCCCTTCGCCACCGTGCCGCCCTTAGTGCGGCCTGTAGCAATCTAGAATGCATATGTCTGACATACCAAGGCCCAGGCTTTATAGATATAGCCTGGTATTTCTCCTGAGCATAAACATTTACTTGGGAGACAACCTGAAATGAGTTTTAAGGGTACACTACACTTACTTCGCCAAAGCAAAAATACAACAAGCAGGTTGGAGACCACTTGTCGGCACATAGGCTTCTATTTTAACTCTGCTGGCCTCCAGTGTAAAATTAAAGTGGGTGTCGAACATGTTTTGGTTGGTTGACTGAGTTTGTGGTGAGCTGGAAAACTGTGTAAATCTGATTATTCCCTCAAACTCTGTCTTTAAGCAAACTTAGTGGTAACTGTCTTGGTAAAAGCATCCCCGTCTGTTTGTGATTCATCCGGTCTTCTGCTGCTGGGGACAGCTTGTATGATGATTATTGCTGCCAACGCTCTTTTGCTGGCTTTCTCGGAGATGATGTTCCACAATCCATTAGCATTCCTCCTCCTCCACAACTGCATGGGCCAGAGAGTGAAAAAAGGACTGTTTACATGACCTGTGACATTTCATAGACCCCGTCCTTGAAGTGCCTAGGGGGCTCTCAGACCGTTTCAAACTTATGCAAGCGGGACTGTGTGTAATCTGCAGCCACACAGTTTTCTGAAGCCTGCCAGAAAAGAAATGATAAAGGTTGAGGGCAACAAATCCTCCAGTACAGACCTGGTTACATTACATCCTGTTTTACAGTGAATAAAATGCTGTGATGAGTACCCTGTTTTATTTACAAGATGTGGTTATTATCTTGAAACAACCGGGGCTACAGTTTTATATGTCGATAGAGGTAAGGCTGTGTAGGTTCTGAGGTTCAATTAGGGGCTTTTGAGGTTTATTGGTCAATGAAGGGTTTCCAGATATGCTCTGGCAGCTGCTGTGTCAACGATGCCCATGGTTCAGAGTCTTTTACAGTTTACTGAGGGGAAATGGCTCCAGAATGAATGCCAAGCCTTACAGACTATTATGAAAAAAGCCTTTGGAAAGTTTAGCATCAAAGAGGTGAACTTCCAGTAGCTCCCTCTGTGCTTTTGGCAGACATTTTTCAAGAAAAAGAATCCCTGCTACACATTAGTTTGATCTACAGTGAAACAGCTTTACATTTTATTTAAAATCAATAGCAAAAATGCAACCCTGTCGACATTAGACATCAGTTTGTACAGTCAATCAGTAATAGCCCACCACTGAATCAAACCTTTAACTGCAAATATATCATGAAAGAGCCTCCCTTTAGCAGATCAATACTGATGGGCTATTAAAGGGTACTTAGTCTAGCTGTGGGCAAATCTAAGTCTCTGATCCGAGTGCCACATTTGCTCTGTGGGCTTCTATCTCCTTTTAGAGACCTTACATCAGTGGTTTTCCAGGGTCCCAGAGAGTACACATTTTTGTACTAGCCCTATGTGTTGGGAGTTGGGATCAAGCAAAAATTTGGAACGCCCCTGAGGACTGATTTGAAAACCAATTCTGTACATGACTTCAGATACTATTGTGCCAATAATGCATTCTACGTCTTGTTTTGGCTTAGATATTGGCTTTCTGTTTGGTATATTTGTTTAAAACAGGGTACTGGTTGGCCGTCCTCTACTGTGTCTCTGTGCCTCTGCGTGTTGTCATTACATAAGCAATTTCCTCCAGGATCAATAAAGTTTTCTGATTATGATTAATCAACTGTCAATTTCTGACCAAAGATGCACTCCTGGCTGGATATGATAAGTATTGCAAGTATTGAATCACTAACTTTGATGTACCAGTTATGTTGTACCACAAAAATGCCACTAATATTTCAGCTTCACTATTGTTCTGATAAAGGAACACAAGCAGATCATATCTGGTCAGTAGTGGTCCTTTGGTCAGAAACTGACCAGTGGTAAATAGAATATAATCACACAGCATCTAGTCTTTAATTGCGGACCATTATATCCTATATCATTTTTTTGTGGACAATTAAATGTCCTAAAGTGTCAGTATTGTTGATGGGATTACCAGCCCCCCAACCTCAAACCCACCCCCACCCGTTGATTTTCCCATGGCTACGATTGCAGAAGAAGGTGGTACCAGTGCCCCTAGTGTATGAAAAAGCCTGAAGCTTGTGCTCGCTTTCATCTTCTTTCATCTGGGTTTGTTTCTGGGGGATATACTGGACTCCCCCACATACACATACGGCGGCCTGAGGGTCATTCGTTTGGCCGGTTGAATATTAAACCAGCCCTGTTGCTGCTGCTTTTGTCCGATACCATGTTTTGTCAGAGGCTGGGTACAGCGCACTCTTTGATGTGGCCCATGGCAATACTTTGGCGGATCAAAGGTCGGCCTTATTACACACGCGAAAGAGAGGAGAAAACAGGCTGGGTGCTGCCTCATCTCCAAGCATACAATATCTAGCTCTATGACATCTTCAATAAAGACTCTTTCAGTCCCAAACTCATCTATTTTTCCCTGAGCTTCAAATCCCAACCCCCCGACAAGAGACACACAATCGTCCCCTTCACCCTAGAAATCCAGCCTGGAAAATTACCCCCAGTGCGGGATATTAATACAGCATAATTGTCTTCATAATCAAGTATCTCTGTGAAGCTGCTTTCAGAAGAAAGCTGCCCGCATGTCTCGCTTTGCCCATGAAATGGCAAAATTGGATTTCTTTTCAGAAAATGTGCTGCTGCTGCAAAACATTGGCCCAGTCAGGTCTGATCCATGCCTATTGAATGGAGAGATGGCAACAGGAAAGGGGGAATCGATGGAAATAGAACGGGGTAGGGAGTTTGATTTCAATTACAATTCTGTTTACAGTTCAGCAGATGTCTGCAGGGAGGTGGCCGTCAATATGCTGATGTGCTACGCTGGGGGAAAAAATGAGTAGTAGAACAGATGCAGAGGAAAGGAGAGGAGAAGGATAGAGAAAAGCAAAGAGGAGGTGAGAAAGTGAGAAGAGGTTGGCAAGAAAGAGCAGCTGAGGTGAAAAGAGAAGAGACAAGAAAAGACGAGAAGAGACAAAAGTAGAAGCAAGAAACTATAAGAGAAAAAAATAAAGAGAGAAGACAAGAAGACATAAGACAAAAATAGGAGAAACCAAAGCAGGAACAAGATGAGAATATAGCTGTGAGCAGCAATGAGGGTTCCAAGCATTTCAAATGTTTATAAATGATGGTTTCAAAACTTAGAAAAAAAAAATTCTGTTAGGCTTGGTCTGATGATCATCAGTGTTAAGATTGGTGAAGATTGGGAAATCACTGTGTCCTTGGTTGTGATAGATAAATGACTGCAAAAATCAAAAAGCCATCTGAGTTTGGTGAGGTTTGCTTGAGACGAGTGTTTTTTCCCAATCAGTATGCCAAATATATACATACCATACAGTTTCAGAGGCCATAGACACTCAATGAGGAGGAGGGGAAAGAATGGGATGACAACATGTGAAAACAAGAGATGATAAGAGAAGGAAAGCAGACAGGGAAAGAGAGGAGAAAGATAAAGGAAAGATGAGAGGAGATGAGAAAATGACCAGAAAACAGATCAGAAAAGAGAGATATGATGGAGAGATGATGAGAGAGGAGTTGGGCAGAGAGTAAAATGAGGAGTGAGGGAAATGAACGTGACTGAAACTCAAGTGACGTGAGACATGAAAGAGACTATGACAAGGTTCCACACTGCTCATGTCTAGAATTTAAACCGCATATGTGGCCAGTCAGTCCAGACAATGATGCAGAAGTTTCTGATGCTTGAGATTTGCTCCATCAAAGAGAGCCATGTTTGAAAGTGCTGGCGAAGAGAGGTAGTCTGTGAGAAAGAAAAACGCACGCCCTTCTGCAAGAGCAGATCAAATCTGGGTGACACATACAAGATATGCACATCAAATGCCTGGTCACACACTCTGGGAAGGACGGAACAAGTGCGAGTGAGTTCTCAGGCATAATGTGCACTGAGGACTGGATGAGGACACACGCCTGGCCTGCGCAGCTCAAGACGGCAGTCAAGAGATGTTTCAATTCCTGGAAGCATTAAGAGTCTTGATGATGAATGTAATTTAAAAGTTTTACATTGTTATAAAACCAATCACTCTCACTTTCCAAACCATCAGGCAAAGAGTGACAATTTTCCTCAATCTGGTCTCCACTTAAGGACTGAGATTGGGGCCCCTGCTGAAGCTGAATCTGTCTAAATCTCGAGAAATTCAGACTGCTTACATTCTCACTCTTTCTCGCTCTCCTCTCACACACTCATACAGCTCAGGAAGAAAAAATTCAAGCGGACTCCACCGTATCCCTCACCGTAACTGCGTCAGTGGAGGAGGGGGAACTTTTGCTGAGCGTTATGAGCCAAGGGCGGAATGTGACTCACTGCTTGTGTGATCTTCTACTGTAATAAATCTGAGTGTGTGTGTGGGGTTGGGTGGGTTAGGTTTCCAGGCTTGTGAGAGTGGAGGGATTGGTGAGTGTGATGGCTCTTCACACCAGGCAGGCACCTCTTCCATTTGATGAAGTGGCGCTGGACACCACTGAGCGATCCCTCCTTCACATGGTCGTCAGGTGGTCTATTTTCCACTTGTGAAGTTGTAATTAAAACGCCTTCATGTTCAAGGACTCTGTAGTGGGATTTACAAGCTGAGCTTATTTGGTAAACACTCCGCCTCAGTCCTGCAAAACTCCAGAGTGCTCAGTGGCTTGAGATTTTTTTTATGGATAACTCAGCAGATGGCTGAGCTACATAGATGCCAGATCAGCTATAAATGCTAATATTCTCCAGTTATAGCCTTGCAGTGCTGTCTAATCCTTTAACATATACCAATAGAGCAGCATTCAGAACAACTGTTCCCACATCAAGGATCATCCGATGCTGTCCAGTCCAATCGTTCACTAAAAATAGTTGAATATCATGAAGGTGTCCCAGAATGGAATTCCTGGACAGTCAAAGTCCACCACAGGAGAAACCTAAACACATTGCTAATGTTGGTTACTTAGGTAACGTGATCCATTGTGATATTTCAAGTCTGTTTAGGTAGATGCAGTGCTAATGTTAGCTAGTTAGCTTGCCTGATCTATACTGGTATCTTTCTGGGTCTATTTAAGCCTAAATAAGCCTTTTTCTGCTTAAATGAGCCTACTAGCTCAATTTGCTAACATGAATGTTTAGAAACCTTACTCTCTATTGAGAGGTCTATTGCCCCAGCATAAGTGAAAAGGCCCCAGCATAAGTGAAACTCCTATTTAGCATGATACTAGTAGCACACAAACAGTTTACCAGGCGGATACTGGATGGTGGGTGTTATGTAATCGACCTTCCACTTTGGTTCCCTAACAAGAAGAGAAACTCAGTTGTCATGAGCTGCCGATTTCAACTTGTGCTGAATGATAAGAGCACGGCTAATCACCACCAACACTCCGCCACTTTCCCTCTCCGCATTTGATGCCAGTGTGCAAGACAACATCTAGCAGAGAACAGAACCCACCTTAGCACGCTAATGTTTTATTCATGCGTGTCATCTGTATGTGCGTGCAGTTCTCCCTCCTGCTGCCAGCGAAGCGCCTAACAAACAACTCCTGGCTTTTACTCCCCCCTTCCTTAATGAAGAGAGTCATTACATGTTCCGATTCAGACATGACACCTGCGGCTACGACTTGATTGTGCCCATTCTCATTATTTTCTCCTGTCGGTTTCTTTCTTTCCATGGGGGGTCCAAATCCAGCAGTAGCTCAACCTGAATGCTTCCATGTGTCAGAAGGAGAACCGAGCGCTCCTCGGGTCCTAGATATGTATTTTGGATCGTTGCGAGCTCGGGCGATGATGAGAGTGTTGAAATTTGATT
This sequence comes from Rhabdalestes septentrionalis, assembly GCA_037832545.1. Lineage (NCBI taxonomy): Eukaryota > Metazoa > Chordata > Actinopteri > Characiformes > Alestidae > Rhabdalestes > Rhabdalestes septentrionalis. Next base: position 25,839,732 of record JBBMFX010000037.1, on the reverse strand, counting down.
CTGAAAAGCGACTTTACGAAGCGTGACAGCAGATAGATGGGTTTACTTAGCAATCAGGCATGTTTGGCTGTCAGTAGTGTGAGACCAATCTTCTTTTTTATTTTTTATTTTTCATCCCTTTTTTTGGTGCAACTGCACATAGATAAAGGTCTTCTCTACATCTGCTTTCATGTCAAGGTTCCTCTTGCAAACAGACACATCACACACTCCCAAATCCGGGCAGGATCTGACAAAGCACAGCGTTTGTTGTGAAAGTGCTGAACTGGCAGGCCTTAATCATATTTTGCAGAGTTGGAGAGCTACATTTGAGATTCGCAAGAAACAGCCGCAAACAAGACAAAAGTCCAGCTTATCAGCTTTGGAACATGTAGGGTGGAAACCCTCCTCAAGCACACCAGATATGAATCCCAATGCAGCAAATCTCTTGTGGACTGGAGGTTTGCTAGAGAAAGGCTTAGAGGGTTCAACACTTGCTCGAACCACATGACAGCTTATTTGTCTGGACTGCCTGGATTTCCCACTCTATGGCTGTTCATTAATTTAACGCTTTAACAGATACTATTATTATCAGGCTGTCAACAGCAGGACTGTATGGATACTGTAAGGGCTAATGCTGGAGACACTCCTAAATAACCAGTGAAATATTATACATGAGCGTGACTGGTCTTCCCCTGAACCAGGACCTTGGATGGCATGCCTGGATACCAGCTTGTCAAAGTGCTTTTTAGTTGTTTAATTTCAGCCAGTGTTAAGGCGTCTAATCCTTGTAGCAGGACAGTAATGTAGTGTGTAGTGAGGAAGTATATTGTTATATCTAGTTGTAGACAATTATGTAGGTAAAACATACTTATATTTAAATTTAACTGAAAATGCTATCAAAACTGTGGCAAAGTTTGGGCTTGATCCAGTTTCGTGTATTCTTTCCATGTGTATTTATTGCAGTGTATACAGAATTTTGCATTATGTATTGTGATTCAGTGCAGAAGGGGGTGTTTAGACCAGTTGTGGACTCAGTGGACCACAGGCAAAGCAAAATACCATGCTGAAACATCCTTGTCTCTGTAAAAGTGCCAATTATGTCTGCTATGTTGGGCAGTCAACATTTCTATCCAAAGTGCCAGGACATGAGAAGGAATGGTAATGTATCAACACCAGCTGAGTTAAGCACATTCTGTTCATCAGTGCTTTCCTCAATTCTCTCTTTTTTGGACACTATTTAAATTCGATAATTTTTGGGTTGCTCTTGAGAGTGCTGAATAGGTAGCTATGGTTATCTCTATTTTCTGTAAGAAAATAAAGAACATTGTTTGTTTAACCAACGGCTTGTGGCCATCAGGGGACCCCACGAACCTCCCAGGTGCATTTATCTAGATTTTGTGGTGGTAAAGACCACTGGTTCAGACTCTCAAGTTTTTCTTTTTATTACAGTCTGTAAGGCCATGAGCACCACTTCTCCAGCATGTACAGCACACTTGATATTTCTAAACTGGACATTTAAAGAAGTAAAAAAAAAAAAAAAGAGTTCTGCACAGAGTACTGCATCATCCATTGCTAAAAAGCCAATATTAAGCAATCTCTCTAGTCACTCCTCCAATATGGAGGAACATTTAGTTATACTTAGAAAACGTAACAGTGTTTTGGATTTAGTATTACATGCAGTATCATGTGTCTGTCAATGAAATCCATTAACCTTCCTATAAGTAGCATTTCCAGCTCCTTTAAATGACCATTCCTAAATTAGTTTTACACAAGTGTGCACTAACTTAATGCAATTCACAGTTTATCAAAGTGCACAAGCACATATTAGGAGCACAAGTGTGTGAACACATGTTGTATCTTCGTAGGACATAAAGTAACCACGTTCCGACCATGTTAAAGTTATTGTCCCATGTGTGTGAAACAGTATGTTAGCCACTGGTGCTTGGACCTGTGGCATATACACTTACCACTGCATGACTGTGATGTAGTATTTGCTTAAATGTGTATTTAGTGAGGTCCTCCTTTTGCATGTATGAGTACTGGAGACACACTAACCTGGAAAGCACATGAAATTCACATTATTCATTTGTAACTTGCACTTCTGGTCCAGCAAACAGTGGTTCTTGATGCTCTCAGAGGAAAGCTACTTCATTCCAGTGTCAAAGTCAAAGGAAAGTTTGTCAATTCATCTAAATACCTGTATACAGCAAGATGACGTGAATGGAGCAATGTACACAATGCAAAAATATTCATAAAATATACATTCTAAACTAAGAAACAAAAAGTATGCAATTTAGTGAAATGTAATTTTTCACATCCAGAAATTGGGCAAATATTGAGAAATAACAGAATACTGGAATGTTATTGGGTGCTTTTATGTGCAAATGATCAACAGCAGTTATATAATATATATATATATATATATATATATATAAATATAGATACACAATCAGTCTTACTACAAATCTACCATTTGTGTGTTTTGTACCTGTATCTACATGTGCATCATTAAAAAGTGATGTGTAGGGCAAAAGTGGGAAGTCAGTTCGCATTTCAGGTGTGTATGGGGGGGAGTGGGGTGGGGGTATTGTGTTGAGGAGTCTGATGGCTTGTGGGATCCATTTCTCACACAGTCTGGCTTATGGAGGTTTTAATGGTGTGATGACATCTTCCAGATGGAAGCAGCATGAAGAGACAGACAGGGGTGCAGGAGGCATGGTGTTTACTTATATATGGATAGCTCAAGCTTTCTTCCTGTCTCAAGGTAGAGGAGACAGCAAGGCAGTTCTCTTGACATCAGGGCAGGACAGCTTAGGTTGTTAGGGAGTAGCCTCTGCAATCAGAAGTTTGTAGGTTTGAATTTCAGGATTGGCAGTGGCACCACTGAGGTACCTCGAGCAAGGTATCGCCCCCACACACCGGTCCCAGGGCACCATCTCTGGCTGCCCACTGCTTAGGTTTGGTGGTGGCCTAGTGGGTCAGATATTTGTCTCTGGACGTAGATGTCATGGGTTCAAATCCATGGGTTCATATCATCACTGGGTTCCTAAACAAGACCCTTAATCCTTAAAATTGCCCCTGTAGGTAGGGAATGGAAGTCGCTTTGGTCAAAAGTGTATGCTAAATAATGTAAACGCTTTGTTCAAGCAAATGGGTTAAATTCAGAGAAGAATTTTATATTATGTTGACTTAAATGGCCACTTTACAACTTCCTTGGACAAACCATCCAGGCCTTTATCCCTCCGTACATGCTTTTTCACACATAAACTGCAGGCATGCTGTTTATCTTTCCTCACCAAACTGTTGCATAAGCTCGTGCTGCACAGCGTCACGTCACAGCAGACGCCCGGAGAGGATGAGTATGAATAACTGATGAGGCTCACCTGCGCACCTCAAACATCTCGCTGTGATGTTTTATTCACTTGCCAGCATTCTCTCCGTTCTTTTGTTTATTCCCCTGCTCCTGCAAGGGTTCTCCCACCGTGACGAGGTGTGTTGGGAGTCTTCTGTTTGCATACACAACTTGGTGGCTATTAAAAGCAGTGTATGCTTTTAGTGGAGACCCATGGGACAGTGGGCTGTAAGTGCCACTTCAAGAGTCTCAGATAAACACTGAAAAACAAAAAAGCCGCTTCTCTTCACAGCGGTTTGCATTATAAAGGAATATTAAAGCAGTGGTTCAGTTTTTTTATAGTTCAAGGTGCAGTTTTCTTTTCACCTCAAAGGGAGATGAGTCAATATGTGTCTGACGCCAGAGAATCGCTTCTTTAGTTTTACTCTGAAGCGAACATTCAAAGTGGAAGTTTCGGCACACCTTGTCGAATCATGTTTCGTGGATTGAAAAAACAATCATAACAACTGCAAGCTTAAATTTGACATATGTCTGTTTATTTTAAAGCCTGGTTGCAATTTATTTATATGAATTTAATATACTGACAAGGAAAAAATGCCAATAAAGTGTGGTGTTGTGCTGAAGATTAGGTTGACCAATTAGTGCTCTTTTTTGAAAGGTTAGGGTCAGGGTTATGACCCTTCCAGCTTCTCAGGGTGTTGGGTCATGGGGTCATCAGCCATGAGCTCATCTAAACGGATGACTGAGGATCTGAAATGAAAGATAACAGACAGGACATAAAAAGCATGGGGGTGGATCTAAAGTGTGAGTGGGAGACTATTGTACACATCTCAACAGTGTTGGGAGCTACACTTCCACAGTCAGTGAAGAAACTGAAGTGGTTATATAACTACAAGACAATCCTCGAAAGCAGACGCCAAATCAACCATGAACTGCATCAAGAAATACAATATAAAGATATTAAAGTAGCCTTTACCATCCAGAGACTTACTTATTACTGTAAATCTATTATGCAGTCCATGCAAGTCAACATAAGCACATTTCTGATCTAAGTGCATGGGAAAGTGGAGAAAAAAATACAAGAGTAGAATTATGTTTTGGACAATCAAAACATTACAGTTCCTTATGTTGATGCCATAGTTTTTTTCCTTTAAATTATTCTGTTTACATGTTGGCATTTCACTGTTAGGTTTACTGAGTGCTTGAGTGCAGCATAAATTAATATTATTGTTTTTATTATTGATATTGGAGTACATCCGGGCTACATCTCTTAAGTGAAGGAGATGTCGTGCCTTACTGTCTCTGAAAGAAGCTAATCAAATATTTAACTTGAACTCGAGTAAAATGCAGAGCACAACGCTTATGAAGGCCATTACATGTTCTGGAAGCCTGACCTCACATTCTGGTTCATATGGGTGCAGAGCTAAGGTACACTGCTTTCCCTGAACCTAATGTACAATCTCGGAACACACTGACCCCTCCGCACCTCCCTGAACAACCCCAGTGGACGTGCTGAGAGACAGCAGATCTAAAATATCAACAGTATATTTACTGCCAGTACACCCTGTAAGCCCTGTTTACTGCCAGAACAGACACCTAATGACCAGTCACTGTTTTAATTCTACACTTACTCATTGTGTTTGTTCTATGCTGCTAACTGTGCAATTAGAACAAGACTACGATTCCAGTGCAACATATGCTCATGAACAACAAATGTATCTACAGTGTAATGTGTTCGTTTCACACCCCATTCACATTACTGTTATGCTGCTACATCATCTATTTATTGTCCATGCATTGTAATTTATTTGTTGTCCCTGGAAATATTAAATGCTGTAACTGCCTCCTGTGCAGTAATCAAATCTAAAGTGCAACACTCATCACTCCAGAAGGAGCACTCTTATACATTGTTGTATATTTCTATACGTTGCAATGTGGTCCATGGAGAACATATCACTTTGTATGTGTACAAAGCTGTTCATAACAATAAATAAGCTTGATTAATACCTATCTGCAATCCCACAGGTGTGTGTTTACTGTGTGTATGCATGCCAGAGAGCAAACAGACACATGCACAGTTTCACACATCGCATCAAATGGTGTCTTTCTGTGTGTCAGGATGAGTATCGGGCCTACTGGTCTCCAGTCGTATGGTTCACAGTGGGCAAGACCATTATGCTCCATTACTAGCGCATTATGGCAGCGGGGATCCTGCACATTAACGCTGGCCTCGACACAAGGCTGACGGCTGGGGTCGTACACATCTCCCGCGCGCTGAAACCAAAGCTTTCGATAAACACACACTCAAATAAATAAATGAATAAAATGTATAATCAAATAAATCTAAACTGTAATAATGAAAAAAAATGATACAAATACAAAAGAAGTGACAGAATAAAAACATACTAAATGCACAAAAAATAAATCACAGCAGAAAGGTAATAAAAATGTAAATAATTAAATTGATTAGAAATCAAAATTATAATACATAAAAAAATAAATAACGCATGTGTTAAATAAACAAAGATTTGTTTAACTATGCATTTTCTGGTGCCAGTATGAGCACACAGAATGGCGTGGCCTGCGGAGCAGTGGAAAAACCTTTCTGTCCGTCTCTATGGCCGTGGGAAGGAGGGAAGGGCTTTGGCAAAGTTGCAGTCCCACCACAGCCTCCTTCCTGCGGTTGCCATGTTTGGCGCTGAAAGCGTCATGTGGCAAATCCTTCTCCTCTCCTAAACTGTCATTAGTCAAAGAGAGGTCACCGCAGCAGGGATTTGGGGGGGTGGGTTGGGTGTATGAGGGGGAGTGGGCCGCTTCCTCCCTCGCCTCCCCCATGCTTCAAAGGTCAGGCCTCGTTTCTCTACCCCTCCTGTCTTCGTCCCGCAGAGGCGATGCACTTGCTGTAATAAAGGCCTAATTAGTTTACTATGCAGACGATGTGGCTGGAGGGCTTCATCATGGAGTCTTCGCATCAGAGATTTTGTTTGCTGTTGTTTACTGTTGGCCAAAGAGCACAACTGGGAACTGAAGGAACACTCACAAGTACAAACTTCAGGTGTGGTCCTCTTGCCAAATTTCAATTACATCCTTCTTCATTTCAAAGAAGCAAACTGAGACCATTCATCAACAGAGATACTCTGCAGGGCTCTAGGTCCTTAATTAGAGAATCATCTCCAGTTCACTGAGTTCATAGAAGTTCAGGGGCCTGGGAGAGCCATGCCAAGAGCTTGATTTGGACAGTCTCACCATAGACTGGTTTGTTTCTTTTTGGATTTGGACATTTGTATTAGACTGTTCAGCTTTCCGGCAGAGGCGCCAGAACTTCATTTAAAGTCTTCTGTTACTTGATGCCATGTATCCTAACAAGGTTTCCGTGTTCCTTTGGAGAAACAGTCCCAAAACATCTGAGATAGTCTGCCATACCTAACAATTTGCAGCATGAGTGTCTGTGCCATAAAGCTCTATTTTGGTGTCATTAGATCTTTGATGCTCGTCTCAGACGCTATAACTCGGGTTGTTTGGAATGGAATTTAATATTCTTTATGTAGATATATGCATTTTCAGGCATGCCACAATTTTATTATATCCATTGACTTTTTCATATTTTTCAACTGTTTCCCATGCTGAGAAATTAAAGGAAATTTGCATCTGGCTCCTTAAATTTATGTACAAGTGAATCAGAGTGCAAGGATGGCTGCTTAGGGATAAGTGAACACTCAAAGAACTTCAAAAAGGGTAAAGTAAATGCTTCATTTACACTGTACAGCTGATTTTAACTGTGAAAGATATTTCCTCAGTAGTTTTTTTGTTTATTTCTATTAAAGGTTAGGTTTGGCTCATATTTTAAGTGAGATTTTTTAATTAACCACAAAGACCCTCTTTTCACCAATGGGAACCAATAATTATGAGGAGGACTGTGGAAGCTCTAATTTACACGTGGAGGAAGCCGAGAGAAGGCAAAACCATGGACCTCTCTGAACCTGCGCTCCCACCGGACTGGGTTGGGAAACATTTCTTTCATGAGTTAATACAGATCGGCCAGTAAAGTTTTTAGGAAACATTGTTTTGCAAGCAGTTTATTAATATGAAGCTCTTTTCATTCTCAAAACCACACAAATCTAGAGTTTGTGCTTTGCATAGAATATGTTCCTCGGATGCATATGGCCATACATGCAATGAAAATCCTGGTAAATAGGTGGCAATGTTCTCAGATCAGCACACAGCTGTGAGGTGTAGGTTTTATTTTTGCTGCATCTTTGTACAATGACACAAAATACACTCCTATGGTGTTTCCACCTGCAAAAACCATGAAAAAGTATTTTAAGAAATGCTTAATGAATCAGCTTCTGTTCACACAGGAGCCGTTTCCATATTGCATGGGCTCTCGAGCATGCAGATTGCCATGTCAACTGGGATTTGACCTTGGCTTGCATTCAGGCTTAACCCCCGTCCATTTAATTACCGTTACACGCTCAGTTAAGGGTCCATGTATGAAAGGGGCTGTAATGAACAGCTGTATCAAAAGACTATTCTACATGCTTTACAAAGAACAGCAATATGATGTCTGCAGAATACATTAGTGCATGCCTGTGAATGTAAAATTAATCCATTACTGTCAATAAGAGGCAAAGCATGCAATAAGTTGCCTAGCTCTACCCAGTATTAGTCATGTTGTTTGGTATGTGAATAAAAGCCTTTTTTTCTGCAATCTGGCAATGTCAAAATGATACAAATTCGGTTCTTTGTCTATATTTTGTCCTTATCCCAAAAAGAAACTCAGGTTTATAGCTACATATATATAGCTAACAATGCATAAAAAATGTGCATTTCAGCCCTTTGGCAAGAACAAGACCTTTTCCTCTGATACATGCTTGAATCCCCCCATACACAAACACACACACACACACCCAGAGACACACAGACACACAGACACACGCACAAACACACACAAACACAACGAGGCAGGTCTGCTGTCCATCTGTCTACTCTTCAGGGCTACGCCGTGGGAGATTTTCCTGGGTGTGTGAGCGTGTGTCTGCTTGTGTGCTTCGTATGTGTAGGAGGCGAAGAGTGAGAGCTGAAAAAAAGCAAAGGAACAATAAGGAAGAGAGTAGTAAGGCAGACTGCAAGAATGAGAAAGAAATAGATAAAGAGAGAAGGAGAAACAAGAAAAGAACAAAAGCAAGTTGAGCCAGCTGCATAAGAATGCCTGTATTATGGGCGGTCAAAAGGTAAGAGTGCTTTGATGAGTATCGACCTGCTTTTAAGTGCTGCCAGGAGCAGGGTGTGTGTGTGTGTGTGTGTGTGTGTGTGTGATTGTGTGTATGTGAGTGTCTGTAAATGCATGTGTGTGTGTGTGTGTGTGTATGTGCATGTCTACAAATGCATGTGTGTGTATGCATGTGAGTGTGTGTGTGTGTGTGTGTGTGTGTGTGCGTGTGTGTGTGTGTACGTATGCATGTGATGACCTCACCCCCCATGACGGTGGAGTTGCCCTGACGTCACGACAACAGGTGTGTAAACCTCGTGGGCGTTGCGAGAATGAGGGGTGGAGCCAAGTTTGTTTTATATATAAGCGCTTCGGCGCGCGCACTTGACCACGGGAAAAAAGCGCGCTCCTGGAGTGTCTCCTGGAGATGAGCAGGACTTTACGCACGCGGAAAACCTTCTCGCACGCGGAAAACGTTTATGCACGCGGAACTCCTTCACACACGCGGAAAAACTTTACGCACGCGGAACCCTTCACGCACGCACACGCAGGCTTCACGTGAAGCAAAAGCGATGAACGATTCCGTGCTGCTGTCCGACGACGGCGGCAGCGGCTCGGCGCGCGCGCCCCTGCGGGTGGACGTGCGCTCGCTCGTACTCTCGGCCAGTATGTTCGCGGTGGGCGTGCTGGGCAACGTGGTGGCGGCGGCCGTGCTCTGCGCGAGCCGGCGCGAGCACAAGGAGACGGCGTTCTACACGCTCGTGTGCGGAATGGCCGTGACCGACCTGTTGGGCACGTGCTTCACGAGCCCCGTGGTGATCGCCACGTATGTGGCGGGCCGGTGGCCCGGGGGCGCGCGCCTCTGCCACTTCTTCTCGTTCTCCATGCTGTTCTTCGGCTCGGCCGGCATGTCCATCCTGTGCGCCATGGCCGTGGAGCGCTACGTGGCCATCGACCATGCCTACTTCTACTCTCAGCGCGTGGACCGGCGCACGGCGCGCGCCGCCCTGCTCGTGGTCTACGCGGCCAACGCGGCACTGTGCGCGCTCCCGAGCCTCGGCCTCGGCAGGCACGCGCGCCACGCGCCCGGCACATGGTGCTTCCTGGACTGGCGCGCCACGGACTCGCCGTGCGCCGCCTACTCCTACCTTTACGGCGGGGTGATGCTCGCGCTCGTTGCCGTCACCGTCGCTTGCAACTGCGCCGCGTGCCGCTCGCTCGTGCGCATGAGCCGTGAGACGGGCAGGCGCGCGCTCGCGGGGCTCCCCGCCGCAACGTCGCCGGCCGAGATCCAGATGTTCTGGATGCTGATCCTCATGACCGTCGTGTTCCTCGTCTGCTCCATCCCGCTGGTGGTGAGTGAACACACACACACACACACACACACAAAACACAAAAACACACTCATACACACGCACAAAACACACACCACTCACAGACACACATACACACACACACACACACACACACACACAGGCATTGACACACTTCATATTAACTCAACTGTTATTCAGTCTCTCTCTCCACCTGTTAACTGTTACTCCATCTCTCACTTCACCTCTTCACTCGACCGTTAATCCATCCATCACTCCACCCGTAAACTCAACTGTCGACCTGTTAACTGTTACTCAGTCTACCTCTCCACCTCTTAACTCAACCATTACGCCATCTCTCTCTTCACCTCTCTCTTCACCTCTTAACTCAACCGTTACTCCATTTAGTAACTCAACTCTTAAGTCTATCTCTCGACCTTTGAGATAGACCTCCATCCAGCACTCCACCTATCTCAACTGTTATATGTCTTTCAGTTCACCTGTTAACTAAAATTTTTCACCTATTAGAACATCACAAATGCTGTGTGGAAGCACTTTTCACTCAGTGTGACATTTATGACAAAAGATGTGCCTGAAGGCAAATCACATCAAATGTAAATAGGGCTGCACAATATATTAAAGACATTAAAGAGCCAATAAAGGGCCAATACATTAAAGGGCCAATATCATCGCTTTTCTGCAGTTCAAAAAAGTTTGCAGTGAGTACATAGACATATAATGTGATAAAGTATACACAAAATACAATATAAATATAGTCTCCCAAACTCACAAAGAAACCTGAAAAGTGAATACCAGTTCTGCTACCCTCTGCCTCCCCCTACTGGCCGGGGTAGCAATAGCAGCCAGGCCAGCCCCAGAGTGACCCCTTGTACTAACATTTTTATTAATGAAACAGAAAAAGGGTTTTAAAATATCTTGATTGTCTAAAGACTGGCCAGTTCTCCATTAGGTGCAACAGACTAGCAGATGTGGTTTCAGTATGATTTACTGTGAGCTGGAAAAATGAACTAAACTTCAACGTGCAGCTGAACGATGCTGTGACTTTTTACACAACAGAGTCTGTTTTCACGAAACGCCTCAGGACCATGAGTGCTCATACAGAGTCAGTTTTTGAGGAAAAACGCACAGAAGATCCAAGATCAGTGCTCTAGGTCTGTTGTGGTGAGGTTTTATTACAGCTGACAATAGAGTGTCCTAAACCACACAAGTACGTTATACTAAATGTACATACTTTGCACTAAGAGAGTATTTGTAGGCAGGACAGGCATAGCCCATTCCTAGAGACGCTGTTCATGTGATAAATGTACTCCTTGCTTTTGACCACCTGAACTGGTGGTTTTGCATCCGTCCTGTAACCATCCTCTGTTTTCGGTCCACCCTATAACTGTCCCCTGATTTAGTGTCCATTCTCTTAGCATCCTTTGTTCCGCCACCATACCGGTCTCGTTACTGTCTTCTGTTTTGTATCCTCTCATAACATTCTTGTAACTGGCCTCTTTTTTTGTGTCTGTCCAACGAACATCATCCTTATTTGTCCTGTTATAACAGTCCTGTATTTGCTATTGGGTTCATCCTGTAACTGTCCTCTGATTTGGGTCCTCTCATAGCCATCTTGTAACCCTCCCCTGTCTTGTGTCTGTCCCACAACCATCATCTGGTTTGTGTCTCCTTTGAACTGTCCTTGGTTTTGTGTCCACTCATAACAGTCTTGTTTTGTGTCCTCTTGTAATTGTCATTTACCCGTCCTCTGTTTTGTGTTTGTCCTGTAACTGTCCTCTGTTTTGTGTTTGTCCTGTAACTGTCCTCTGTTTTGTGTTTGTCCTGTAACTGTCCTCTGTTTTGTGTCCTCTCATAACCATCCTATAACCCTCCTCTGATTGTGTCTGTCCCATAACCATCATCTGTTTAGTGTCTTCTTTTAACTGTCCTGTAATGGTCCTTTGCATTTTGTAGTAGTCCTGTTTTGTGTCCACTCATAACAGTCCTGGATTGTGTCCATGCATAACTGTCCCTTAACCATTCTCTGTTTTATGTCCTGTCGCGACTGTCCTGTAATCGTCCTGTTTTGTTTTGGTCCTTCAAAGCTCCTCTGTTTTGCGTCCTCTCATTGCTATCCTGTAACTGTCCTGTTTTGTAACTTTTTATAGCTGTCCCATAACCACCCTCTGTTGTGTCCTCTCGTAACCATCCTGTAACCCTCCCCTGTCTTGTGTCAGTCCCATAACCATCATCTGGTTTGTGTCTTCTTTTAACTGTCCTGTAACTGTCCTTTGCATTTTGTAGTAGTCCTGTTTTGTGTCCACTCATAACCATTCTCTGTTTTATGTCTGTTTTGTACCTTCTTGTAGCTGTCCCATAACCATCCTCTGTTGTGTCCTCTCGTAACCGTCCCATAACTGTCCTCTGTGTTGCGTCCTCTCCCCAGGTGCGAATCTTCGTGAATCAGATCTACGGCCCCGCCGAGATCGCCGCGGGGGTGAAGCCGGATTATCGCAGCGACCTCCTGGCCATTCGTTTCGCCTCCTTCAACCCGATCCTGGACCCGTGGGTGTACATCCTGTGCCGTCGGAGTCTGTTCACCAAAGGCTGCGAGTGGCTGAAGCGCACGGTGGGCCGCGGCCGAGAGGAGCACGAGCGGGCGCTGGGCTGGGTGGGCGGGCAGCACTCGCCCCCATCCTTAACACACAGCAACGCTACCAGTTACGCCTCCATACGCATCGCCACCTGCAGGCACGTCGAGGGACAGCATTCCGCAGAGGACACCAAACCCTACGAGGACCTCACGCTCCGGCAGGCCTGGGACTTCGACACTGCCATGGACAATTTCCACCCCTTCAGTGTGGAGCAGGAACCCGTCTTGGGCTTCGATAGCGAAACGGCAGCAAACCCTAAAGTGGACGCAGTGGGGTCCACCGACTGTGACCACACGACCATGTCCTGCACGAAGACACAGGACAACAAGACCTAGATGGTCACCTGCACTTTCAGCACGCCGAGCTCCTGCCTGTCTGAAAAGAGCATCAGATAATATACTGTTCAATCTGGACCCTGCGGGGTTTTCGCTGGACCAAACCTCTGACTGGCACCTTCATGCATGTTAATGTAAACGGGAACAACAGTCACGCACTGCGCACATGTTCGTATTCCTAAAAATGTGAATTCTGTGAGTTAACAGAGTTTTGATATTGAACGATCCATTTATGCAGATCAAGAAGGAAGTTTTTCCAAAGACATTCTCTGTCTGCACTTTTATATTCGCCAAAAGTGAACGTTTAGCGCCTTATTTATGGACTCGCTGCTTGTTGCTGTACAATGCTGGCCTTGCATGTTGGGTCGTATTTTAAATAATGTAAAACTCTGCATTGAAATGAAAAAGGGATTAACTCTTGTGGTAATTTTCTTCGTATTTCTTTAAAAATTCTGACTTCTGAGATGGTAAATTAGGTTTTTTTTTAACACCATTAACACTCAGCCACCAGGAGGCAGTACAACACAGGAACACGGTGCCTTTACGTACCTGACACACACTTTACAGAGACACACACACACTCATCCACAAATACAGTCTGTTTACTGAAAATAACATTTTGAAAATTAAAACATAATATGTGACCTGTTCAAAAAGTTATGGCACGTTTTATATTTTGGTATTTCTAATAAGTAAATAATAAGAAATTGTGCAAAATTTGTGGAAAAATGTCTGGAGTCTTGCCCTATCACCGGATCATTGGGAGCTCTGGCCATATACAGCTCTGGAAAAAAATAAAAGTCCCCTGCATTTTATATTAAACCAGCGTCTCTCTGAGTGAGAACCTGTTCCAGTCCAGTGTGTGTTAAACTCCAGTCCAGTGTGTGTTAAACTCCAGTCCAGTGTGTGTTAAACTCCAGTCCAGT
>JBBMFX010000037.1:25646753-25663222 GCA_037832545.1 Rhabdalestes septentrionalis | reverse complement strand
ACACACCTTCACACACACCATCATACACACCTTCACACACACCATCATACACACCTTCACACACACCATCACACATCTACACACCTTCACACACACATCATACACACATTCACACACACCATCATACACACCTTCACACACACCATCATAAATCTATACATACTCTGTACCCATGTTGCACAGTGTGATCTGTGATGATTTTCTGAGAGTGTACAGTCTGTAGAACGCATTAAGGGAAGACTTGCCGTACACAATACACGCAGAATGCTGTTCTACTCTCAACGCAGCCAACCTGTTATCACGGCTAATTACAGTCTCCCACCTCCATTATACATTTCTGTAATTAGGCTCTTAAAACATGATTAACATGTCTCAATTACGCCAGTCATCATTTGCATAATTTATAAGCCTCTCTAATTGCGAGCGAGTTTCGACTTGAAGCTGAGTAATCACAGAAACGCACAGGAAGCATTATGCTGCTACTGAGGCATGTCCGTTTCAACGGCCCGGTGCGTGATTAGCAATCAGCTTCCAAATAAAACACCGACAGAGGAGTGGTTCCCCTTGCGCGGCAGCAGCGGCGGCGACATACTTTATTATTCATTATAACATTCTGATGATTTCTGGCAATGTTATGAACACCATAATCAAAGTAAGCAAAAGTTTCTCTGTTATTGAGATTGCTCTTCTATAAAATACCACAAATTTAAGACTGTAAAATTGTATTCAAGCAAAGACTTTTTGGGCATCCATAAACACCTTGTTTAATGTATGTGATGCTGTTGAGTGCAAAAGTGTGGCCAGATGTTTGCAGTAACTCTGTGGATGATGTAAGAATTCCTGGCTGAAGCATATTAATCACTGACACTGACACGCGGGTGGAACAGATACAACGTTCCCTCACTTACTTGACAAGAAATACAAGCAAGGACATGGTTGTTAAGTTTCGGGAGAATGTGTTCAGGAATAACGGGGGAGGATGCTTGTCAGTGTGGATGATTTGTATTTAAGACAGGCGTAACCTTGTAGCTCATGGCTACTTTTTTTCTGCTCTTAATCATTACGCAGGCACCTGTACTGTCAACAACTAGGCTCAAAATTTCTTAAATAGTTAAAATAAATTCCTTTTCTAGTACAAAAACTGAATTCTCAGAAATGTGCAAACAAATCATATCATTTAAACCTATCAAACCTTCATGCTTTTTATTTATTTCACACCCTTTGAGTCAATATTCTGGAGAAAAGGCCCAAAATTATTTAAAATCTATGCATGTAAAATTCATTCTGCATTTTAGAAGTCTGAGGTTTTGTTTCGAAGGCGCTGAGCTGTTATTACAGCACATGTCCAGCTAGAAATAATGTCACTGAGCTCTTGGCCATTCAAGTCACAAGATTTACAGCCGAGACGTTAAAGGGGCGTGCGATCAAAATGACAAACTAGCGTTTGGTCCAGCCTGGTGTTTCGGTCCTGTGTGGCCGTGTCACTCGCGTCAAAAGCCCTTCAGACTAAATGGGGCTGCCTATGAGCACAAAATAAAATAGTTTGAGAACACAAAGTTAACATAAGTTAGGGATTTACATTATGAAGAATTATGACTGGATTATCCAAGCCCTCATTTTACCAGGATCCATTCAATGTTTGTGTTTGTCTACCAAAATTGACTCAAATCTGCCCCAGGATTGGTCAGTGTTTGTGTCCCTGCTGGTGCTGGTAAAATGGATCAGGATGTAGAACTGGAGTTCTCTGTGTGCCACAGTTTTATTACTGTATAAAACAGACCCAACTGGATGGCCAGTAGGGCGTTGGCCCTGCAGTCAGAGGATTGGGGTTCAAATCCCAACTGCTAGCGTCAACGCTGAGGTACCCTTGAGCAAGGTACCGTCCTCTCACACTGCGCCTCATTGGCGGCAGCCCCCTGCTTCACTTAGTGAATGGGTTAAATACAGAGAAAACGTTTCAGTGTGTGTTGTACTTGTATGACTATGCATGTGACAAACAAAACTGGTATTTAACTTGAGACCCAGGAGTTTTACCTTTGCAAAAATTCACACAAATTCAACCAAACTTAACAGAATTTGTCAAATTTGTCGAATCACTGCATCAGTTCTGCTCAAAGGATGTAAGTCAGTGAAGTGCACTCAAATTTTAACTTGTGCTTCATACCGGTTCAGGGCAGCACAATTTATCCTCTGTTTATTGTTATTGAAATATCGGTCCCTGCAATCCACATCACAGAAGGCCGCAAAATGCAAATGGGCCCCTAATCAATCAGTGTTTCGGAGAGGGCAACCAATCACTGCTCCAAGTGAGTCACTGGATGATGAAATGAAGTACTCATGCAATCCAACAAAAGTCACATTATTTTAGTAAATCTTTGCTTTTTAGAGACATTGATCAAGCTTGTCTTCATCAAGGTATTCTTAAGGACCAAAATTGTACATTTTCCTTCTATTTTATTTTTCCTTTTTCCAGCTTTTGTTTATCCCTTATAATCAAACTTTGGCCATTTTTCTAGAGAGAGATGTTTTAGACCCCTTAATGTATCTAAAGATAGTGTAATCACAATTTCTGTCAGTAAAATCACAATAGTCACATTCGGTCCATAATGTGCAGCCCTACACGGGTCCCAAATCACACACTACCATACTGATGCTACAGTAAATGTGATCTGACTGGTGGTACATGACTATTACATACTATTAAGCATGATAGTTCATGATTTTGCAATGCCATGTTCTCCGATCCAGAACATACATGCACATGTAGGTCGGAGTGTCTATCTAAAGGCATTTTTCCACAGGTCTATGGGAACTGTGCTGTACCTAAACTGAACTGCGATGGTACAGCACTTGTATCAGGTTTTGATGTTCCAGTGTATCTCGGTCCGGTAACAAAATTTCTGACTCGATTCTCCCAAATCTCCTAATCGTCTCAAAACCACGTACATGGAGTCGAACCAGCGGAAAGTTTTTCTGTCAGAGCTCCTTTTGTTATAGAGGTTTTTATTATTTATAGCCTTTTCTGGGCTTTCATTTTTTAATTAAACGATGTGCTGAAAACCAAACCCAGATAACTTGTTAGTGATGTCCTGGATCAAATTCACATTTCTCACAGAGTTAAAGATCAATTTGTTCAGTGTCATTGAAAACTCCCACTAAAATGTAACTAAAATTTCAGCACAAAAACAGTTGAGCTTGTACTTCATCCACTCCCTAGTTGTTAGCTTGTGTCTCAATTGTTGTTTTTTTTGCACAGAGAGCAGCAGTGACATTTAGACAGATCCAAAAGCATTGATGCAGTCAGCTTGACTGCAGCCCACTTTTGGCCCTGCTGTCGAGCAGCTCGTGTCAGGCTCGGGTCCAGGTCGCTTTATTTGCAATGGAAAAACATTCATTTGCAGGACGGCACAGTTCCTTGTGCTGCTGAAAAAGTGCCATAAGCTAAGCTGTCCAAATTCAAACCAACCAAACTGTTTCCTTGCATCTTTTATAAGTGGTTGTCTGTTCTGGGTGCTCTAACGGAGCCTTTCGGAACAATCTAGAAGGTAGAACGTCTTGAAGATATTGCCTAGTTTTATTTGAAGCAGGTAACAGTTTTTAAGTGAGATCTCCTTGTGTGTTGGCCTGTGCTCACCAATTTTATTTCCGTCTGACCTCACACGTCACACTAAAGCACCCGCCTGGGGCTGGTTATTTTGTGTGTCAATCAAAGGTCCTGTTCTTGTCAAAGGAGGCGGAGAAAATACAGATTCCAAGAAACATGCGCAGCATGCGTTTTCACTTATTCCGTCTTCAGGCCCCTGAGGTGTGATTTCAGACATTTATGACATTTAAATTGACCAACTGCAAAGCCATTCAGGACTGAAAACAACATTCAACACAAAAAATCCAATGTGCTGCTCATTGTCTTTTTTTGGTCTATAAATAAACCAGTCATTCAAGCCACCTCCACCTCCAAAACATTGATCCCTCTCACCAGAATTTTCTTTACAAGCCAGTTGTTGAATGCATGAACGCAATGAATGCACATTTATTTATACACTCTTAAAAATAAACATGGCAAAGGGTTTTTTTGGAGCAATGCCATAGAAGAACCACCTTTGGTTTCTTAACCCTTTCGTGGTTCTGCATTTTGTAAACGAGATGTGAGTGTGACGAACCTATTATAAAGTTTTAAGTAAGTTCTATACAATGTATAGATTTTAGTAGAAATACACATTCTCAGTCTTTCAGAAAAACAATATTCAATTATAGAACCATGACAACTCCAATGATTACTTGAAGGCTTAAATGGTTCCTCGTATGGTTTAAGTGATTCTCCATGATAATGAAACAGCTACATATGATTTTTTAAAGAACCTTATGTCTTTGAGTAACAGATGCCGATGTTGTTACACAGATGTCAGACACTTCCTCTTCTAAATCAAAACAGGTAAACATATCCTTCACTGACAACATGTTTAAACATTGCATCCTGCTAATGTTGCTGCAATATTTTTTTTTTGTTGTTAGCTGAACATTTTACAAAAGTGTAAAATATGAATTTTGCACCGGCCACATATTATAGTCTGATAGTATAATACTAGTACATCAATAAGATAAGATCATTTAATACATCTGGAACACATTATGTTTTATTAAAATGGTGTAATTAAACTTCTGAGTCTTAGTGTATGTATGATATATGTATGTCTACATATGCAGTTTTACACCGCCACCTAATTTACATTTATCTGACACACACATCTCTTTTCCATTGAATATATTGATTACTCCTTTTCATGGGTGCTACACAATTATAGTTGGGCTGCCAATAAATGTTCCATTTATTGCACCAAGTCATCTGCAGGGATCACTGAGTTCCATGCGATGACATTTTCTTCAGGAAAACCTCATTCTGGCAGTTTATCAGATTTTTATGAATTAATACGTGGGAAATTTTCGTGTTTGCTTTAAAAAGTGTTTAAAAAGTAAAGGAGTCAACTATGAAAACTTGCTCCAATAAACATTTCCTTAAATGAATCTTTATCCATAGTGTTGGCTAGCTGAAGTTAAAGCAGTAAAAAAGGGTTAGCAAGATAATCCATTACTTCCATCTGCTGTAAGAAAGTTGGCAACAGGCTGAAATCTGATGCGGAGCTCATGTCTGTCTTGCTAAACTCAGTCTATCTGTTCATGTCAGGCAGATCATTTGGAACAGTTCCAATGGCACACTCACTTTCTCAGAAAAAAACATACAAAATATGCCAATGTATATTCCCATAAGCTCAGACAAAACCCAAACATACACACTGTCTCTACATACAGAATCTAAAATAAAAAAAATCAGACTGTTTGCACTTTCACTTGTTTCGTGAAAAGATCTCATGGCCTGGATCGTTCTCACTGTCATCTACAGAAATAAGGATATAATTTACAAGCAAGCAGATGGAGCCATATAACTACACACATTCATATGCATGTGAAATAAATACGTTAGGGAGGCCAAGCCTTTTAATAATGAATGGAAATCACTAAGATTTTATCTGTACTCAGTCAAGATTTGCTCAAATTTGACCGTAAAGAATGATATGTTCCGATTAAAAGCAGTGCATTTTGTTACAGTTACGAGTGGACAAAATACGCTTCATTAAAATGTATTCATTACGCTACGGTAATTTAATAATGTCATTTTCATTGCCTGAACACAGGGTTCATGAGAACCTGAACATGAAAATCCTGACATTTTCACAGGTGAACAAAAGCATCTAATTATTCTTGCCATAGTGTGATGAGAGAACAGTGTGGTTACGCTCCTCCCAGGGAGTGTGAACATCATCTTCATTATTCAAGCAATAATCTGCTCCAATTCCTCTGCTATTGTAGCATCTCGTTCTCATTCATACAGCATGAGGATTCTCGTATACAGCAAATCTATTGCTTTTGTTAGCTTGCTGCTTGTTGATTTTTCTACATATTGTTCAACACATTCTACCTTGGATACTGAAGAAATGAGTATATTAATGAAGAAAGAGTGAAAGGCCTACAATCATTTTATCAGTGTATCTTACATGCAGCTTGGTTTCACAGTGCACAACTACAGATGATGTATGTAATACACTGTGCATAAGTCTTGTTCACCATTGCAAATAGTCTATAGCCATTTTTCTCAGCATGTGATAAAGTGATTTTCTGACAGCAAAGTTAACATTAGAATAATCACAAACAAACAAGAAAGCAGTAAAAAGTCTCAAGAATTCTTTTGTCTGTAAAAGTGTGTGAGCTGGTGAGGAGAACACAGGTTCAGTATCAGATTCCTCCCCGGTTCCTCCAGCCATTGTTTGGATTGTGAAACTCCATCAGCAGCTCCTGATTTAATTTAATGAAGGACTGATCAGTCGAACCAGGTTTCTGATGGAAACTACAAGTAATACTGGACTTCCACAAGGAAGACATCGAAATACAGAACATAAAATCACTATTTACTGTAGAATGCTACTTGTAATTATTCTTTTAAATGTTATTTAGCATATTTATTCATGTTAACTCACAAAAAGACTCTAAATAAATATTATTTTTGCTGGTGTCTAAGGCTTTTGCACAGCCCAGGATTTACACTTACTATCTAAGACCTAGTTTATCTAATCAGTTCTTCACTAAATCAAATGAGAAACTGATCACAGAGCTCAACAGCTCAATACTGTACTGTCAGGAACCAAACCTGTGTTCTTCTAACTGTATTCCTCTGAGCTATTAAAAGTTTAACATTTCATTTCAATTGATTTTTTTGCAAAATACCTTTCTAACTGTAAGCTATTTTTCAATAGTATTAATAACCAGCGTCTGTGCATATAGAAGTCCATTTCAGTTTTTTGTTCTACAGATTTTTTTTTAAATTGTATTTTACAGCCTTATTTAGACTTTATATTTTATACGGCCCTTGTGCAGTCATAACATAATCCGTATCCTCCAGGATCAGCAAAGTTTCCTGGTACTGATTCTGAAACCCTTGTACTGCAACACACGCCCCCAAATAAGTTAACAGTCCATCCCATAGACCAAGAAACGCCCTGTTAAAACCCACAAAAACTGAGAAAAGCCCCTGGCTCGGGTCTGTGTCCAGCTCTGTGTTTGTTTGGGCTTGTTTGGTGGCCTGCGTCATGTTAGCTTAGCCGGTCAGTGTGTAAAAATACACGTCCGGGGTCAGGAGTTCAGGCCGGTTCTGTCTGTCGCTCGACCTGCCTGTCAGCCGTTTTACAGCGGAACGCTTGCCGAGGCCGACGCAACATGTGGGACAAACCAGGCGACTCCCACACACACACACACACACACACACACACACACACACACTCAGAGCCATGTCAGTGTCAGCCGTAGCACAGGAAGAATTACACGAGCGGTGTGTGTCACTTCTCTCTGTCTGCAGCACGTCGTTCAGGATGAGATATTTTAACACGTTCAGAATTTATTATTCCTGACACAAGAACGAGCACGACGGCTGAAGAAGAAATTACGAGTGCTGGATAAAGCCGTGGGCTGCCCTGTTTCAGGGAGCGACTGGATTTGCATTGAGTAACATTCAACAGCTTGGGCTGTAACGATACGTATATTTAGGTTCAGTACAATTACTTATACTGAGGATGTGTAATATAGTTATTACATGATGTAATAACATATATATAAATAATATATACATATACATTTAAAGATAGTAACATTTCTGCAGAGCTTTATTTAAAAGATGAATTAACCAGGAGCAATCTGGTGGACTGACTTGATAAATAAAGCAAAGTATGAGCAGCCACTGATTTTAAGTTCCACAGTTTCAAATGTCGATACTTTAATTTTGTTACACCATTTTATGTTGTTACACCATTAACTTACAACCTAGGGAGCATTATATTATATTTCACATTGGGGCCTGTATAAAGGTTTACACTAACTTGTCAAAATGGAAATGTGTGATTTGTCAGAACGTAAATGTGTCACAACCATTGCTGGGTGGAACGGATAAGATTCATTATCAAGATCATTTCAGCGTGTATCACAATATCACTCATTTTAGCTACATTCAAAAGCGTATTTATGAAATGCCCATGCTTTCTGAGTGATGGTGTTTGATTCAATACCTTTCCCTTTTTTGGAAGGAAAAGTTAACCAGATGGACCACATTAACAGGAAGGAAACTTCTGCAAGGAAACACCACGACCGATAAATAATTTTATCTATCGCATTGTGGATAAAGCCCTTTAACAATACCCTACATTTGTAAAATGATTAAAATGGTTCCTTTGAATATTTGTATTATTAAAAAAATCCCTCTGAATATTTGTATTGTAAGTGTACCACTCCAGCTAAAAACACCACTCGGAATTTTTGTGCTAGACTGTTTTTAAGTGTACAACTAGAGAAAATAAATAAAAGTCTTATAAGAACAGCATGCTGTATTTGTTGCATTAAGAATGGTGCCGTGTTCTCCAGACAGTTTATGAAGGTTAAAGCAGTCAGCAGCACTGTAGGCCATCTCCCCAAACCAGACTGGCTATGGATTTAATAACCACTCCCTTTGCAATTCTCTGTGGACTCTGCGCCTGCAACAGTGTAAAAATGCATGAAACGGGTCGAACCTTGAAAAAAAGGACAGAAAAGAGAGGCGGAGGGGAAAGAGTATTAAAAATAACCCGACAAAAACGGTGGCTGGTCTTGTTTCGGGCGCTCTACGCTCAGCACATTTGCAGTAAATGTCACAGCAGCGAAGGTTTGAGCCATTTTCTCGGCGGTGGAGCTGCTGGATTTTAGTAGCGTCTGTCTGTGCAGTGTGAAATTACACCCCTACATTAAAGGCAGAGGGAACAGGAGCGTCTCACAACTCGCAGCTAATTCTGCTGCTGCTTACTGTGCAGGCACCTTTCATATTAAAAATCCCTTTACATACCCACAGACACTCGGTACATGGTCAAGATCTGTTTTTAGCACTGAGATGTTCAGTTTGGGGACATATTTATTACGCATTTTCATGAAAACCTGAATATTACAAGGTTACATAATGAACGACATTTACTTCGACAGCTCTGAGACTGAACTTATGTCAACAAGTGATAATGTTATTACTAAAGGCTATTTATTTGTATTAATTTTGATATTTTAATATTGGTATGTTTCAAGATTTGTAATAATATGTTTCAATGTTAAAACCATTTTGTCAACCACTTGACAAAAACATGGCAAAACAGGCAATACAAGACTGTCTATCTGACACTAATTAATGGCAATTGACAGTGTGCATGATGGAAAACATATTGTTTCTAAAATAATTTAAAGGACTGAATATAAAGGCCTTATAGCTCAGTTTTAAGTCTATTTTTGGAAGTCGTGCCTCTTTATGCTCAGCTAGGCTACTGCGCGAACCTAACGGAGCCTCTGTTTGAACAAACAGTCCGAAATAAAATGTAAAAGCGTGTGCTGTCGGAGACGGATGCTTGCTTAGTCACCGTGAATAAAAAGATGACATGAATATTTACAATTCCCAGGGCGGGAGCGAAAACTTCACTGAAATAGCTCAGGTGCTTAAAGGCGGCACTTAAATACCTGACAGTATAAACAAAACAAAAGCCAGCTATGACAGTGCATTCCCTCTCACATTGTACCACATGCTTTTCCTTCTCCTGTCCCTAGTGGACTAATTTTAGTCCTGACCTGAACTGTTTGGCCTTGGACGACAAGAAAAAAAGGCCCCAGGACTTCTATTTCCTTCGCAGCACCTAATTTTTGTCGCATAACATAAACTGTGAGTCTGGCCCCTGAAATTTAGCGCTGCCGGTTCTCGGCAAGGTTGAGCCTTAATGACTGTAGTTTTAAACACATGCCGATCAAACGTTCGTGTCTGGTGATCAGATGCATCTAATGAAGTCCTGAGAGAGAGAGAGAGAGAATCAACAGCAGCGCTAAGACTGAAGAATCTGAGGGTTTTGTTTACATAAAAAACAAAAGCTCTGCTCGGAGGGGGCTGGTGGGGAGAAGGGGAGGGGGAGGGTTATCCCCCTATGTGCACTGAAGTATGAAGCTGATAATACAGACAGAAACCAGTACAAACATTATTATTGCTGTTATTGTTACTATTATCGGTTCATTATTCCTGCTTCTGTACAGCTCACATTGTTCAACATCAGCATGGCCAGGCACAGCAGATGGAAATAATGTGGCACGTTTACATCATATGCAGTTTCAAGCCATAAAAGCAAGTCGCCTGGATTACTTCACTGAGCTTATAATGCTAAATCAACAGAACAAGTTTCTAAAGATCATACAAGCACAACTGGAGAGCAACCGGTATTATGTTATCACGGCTTATCATTGCATAGTACATGTGCTTTGTGTTTTCCAAATATATCACATGACATTTTTTTTACATTAATTTTATGACCAAAAAAGGTCTTAGATACCTGAAGTATCTTATTTAGATTTTAGTTTTCATGTTGCTTAGAAAGACAAAAAGAAAGAAAAATTTCCCCCGTGGAGCGTCACGAGCGTTATATTTTTAATTGTATTCTTCTTAAAGCCCTGCATTTTTACTACTGTAAATTAAATTCATGTATTACTGTATTTACCTAATTATACCAAAGAAAACAAGGAAGGAAAATGAATGTGCATGAATTACAGTACACTCTATACAGGGGTAATGATGGTTCTAGCACTGCAGTTCAGTAAAAACTACGCAGTACGTATAACAGGTTTACGTTTCCATTTTCTTTAGGGCTAATGAGTTTACAGTGAAATTGAAATGTTTTGGGAACATATTTGGGGATATATTATGATTTATATTATAAAAATAGGCCACATAACAACAAGAATTCACACTATATGCTGGTGCTCTTGCAATGTAACCCCCATGAAAAGCAGGGCGTTACTGTATATACATATATATACACACACACATATATATATAACTGTATATGTATCAGCTGTCACTATACAATCAGTATATACATTTTCACAAAATCTAAGATTTAATCCATCCATGTCAACAAGGCATTTCGAAATTAACACACTGAATCCCATTTTACATTGTACTGTTATCAACAAGCAAAATAGTACGATATTGACTTAAATCAATATCGCCCACCCCCTCATATCCCATGTATGGGAGCAGTTGCAGAGCAGTAAAAGTTCACTCCAAAAAAGTGTGACAATCCTGGTCAGGTACAAGCGAGGTTACCCACGACACTGAGCATTTTTTTGTCTAGCGTGTTTGGAATGCGCTGAGCCTTCGCAGGGTCTCTGTCTGAACTCCAAAAGCTCCGCAGGTTTCTGGTTGCCAGGAACTGTGGGAAGGGAGGCTGGAGCAGGAAAGAAAAAAAAAGCCAGGAAGAGGTCCAAGTCACTTTGTTCTTCATCTTGGAAACGAACTCTGAGTGAACCCGGGGCGACGCCAGGCAGTTCAAAAGAGCCAGGCATAACTCTTTCACTCCTCCGAGGACCTTGCTAAACAAGACGAGGGGAAAAACGTTTGCTGGAGAGAAATCGAGGGGCCCCAGCAGCGGCCCCCCGTACTTTTTTTTTTCCACAAGATGGCCCGTCTGAGCCTTCTTCTCTGGGTCAGGATTTCACTTAGAGTGGGCAGCTGTGGGACTTCGCTAATGCAGTCGCTTTCAGACAGACTGGACTCCAGCCAGATTCGACTTCCATGCAATGCAATCTCTGTAAATTACACTTCTGAGCTAATTAGTAGAAAAAATGCCAATTTTTCTCACTCGTTCCCATTTCTCAGGGCGGCTCACGGCGAAGGGAGAGAAGAAACAAGTGCCTCTCTTAGATGACTACGCTTAAAATAGAAATGTGCACGGAAACAAATGCTGCTTTGATTTTTACATGATTCGAATGCATCAATTGGCTGCTTATGAATAAAATATGTTACACCAAAACAATTACTTTCAGCTTAATAATAACTGTGTTGATGTAACACACTTTATTATGCACAACTGATGCATCTGAAATCAGAGTGCAATTTATCTTAGTGTTTTAATGTACTGATGGTTCAATTTAGTACATTTAAAGCTCTATTTATTTTGGCGTATCAGTGTACTGTGTATTGTTGATACATTACCATGTGTTAGAAATTAACTTGCAGTTTAGTTCAAGTTAGTTTAAGTTTTGCTCAAACATCAATAATAGCAATAATCACGTCATACTGATGTACATCTGAAAGTTTTGTTTGGCTAAAAGCAATAATCATGTTGGTGTTGTACATTTTATGTATGTGGAAAAACACCGCATTATTTTATTCACTGTACATTTGAACGATTCAGGCGATGATGAAAGACCGTTAGTGTGGCATTTCAGTTTAGTAGATTCAAAGCATTAATGTGTTTTTAAAATGAATTTTGCTTTTGTTTAGTTAAAAGTTTCTCTTACCGCAATAATCATGCTCGTACATTTTATATGAGTGGAAACTGATGCATGTACCTGAATCAAGTAAATCTGCCACTTTGCTTCTTTTAAATGTACATCTACAGGTGTGAAGGAAGATCCTTCATCTGTGGCACAAACGTGACGAGCAGCGAGTCTGGAAAACTTTGCGGTTGTTGTCAGGGCAGCGTCCAACTGCAACAACTCTAAACCGCACGCAAGAACCTTCGGAAAAGCTCCGTCAAGAAAGCTGAACCTGAATCAAGATAAACAGTGAAGTAGCCATGTCCTGTATGAGCTTCAGAACAAAAATATCATACATCATCCTCCACCACTGTTTGCTTTACACTAATACATGGTTTTGTTTTGCTTTTTTTCCCTCCAACATAATCAGTCACTACCCGATCTGGTAAGTATCTCACCTTTCATACAGCCATAAAACTAATACGGGCGGATAAAAGCTCTTTCTTCTTTTATATGGCATGACTAATCAATAAACTTCATTTCCTAATTTAATTAAAAGGCAATTAAGATTTACTTATTCAATAAGGAGACAGAATAGTAGAGAGGCTCTGCATTATTTGTTATTGTTTCATTATAGACGTTTTTATTGCTTGGCCTTTAAAAACTGCTCATCAAAATAATCAGAGGACTGTTTTATTATTAATAAGATCAATAGTGATGGTCCTATTTTTCATACACATGATGTATGAAGCGACTGTTTGAAGGCTTGGTGGTTAGGGAGCTGCCCCTGTGATCAGATGGTTGTGGGTTTGAATCCCAAGACTGCTAGTGGCACCACTGTGGTACCCTTGAGGTTCCTGGCGGCCCGCTGCTTCATTTAGTGAATGGGTTAAATATAGAGGAAGAATTTCCCACTGTTCACACTGTGTGCTGTGGTGTGGTATGTTCACAACACTTTACTTTACTTCACTTTACTTCATTTTACTTCACATGCCATTGCAAAGCATCAGAAAAGGACATTTAAAGCCACATGACCGTCCACCTGACTACCCGCCTTATTGCTCTGGTCAGTTATTTTCTCAGGAGCCACCAGATATGTAAAGCACAGGGATTCAAAACTTAATCCCATCAATAGGATTCATCTCGGCTCGGCTAAGCTGTACTTGGCAAGGTTTTTCTCTCCAGGATCCTCATAACCAAGCTGATGAAAGGTTTCTGCACTTTTCAGCCAAAGTACAGCAACATCAAATGAACTGATACACTGCACAAAAAAAAACACCTAATAAAAGTAATTAAACTGGCTCCTCCAAAACATGTTGGCCCCGAAATTTGGATTCTGTTGAACCTCAACAAACACTAAGATAACAGTATGAAGCACATTTGTTCTGTTAACTATTAGAACGATTAGATGTCTATTTCAAATTTCATGTAGGCGTTAAATTTTAGATTTAATAAGCTAATAAAATGTAAAGTGCCGAAAAACGTTTCTGTAAGAATTTGCAAACTCAATGTAGGCCTCAAAATTTCAATTTAATAAGATAATAGAACACAAGGTGCAAATTACTGTTCTACTAATATCTAGAACTTCAATCAGTTTCAAATGTAACTTATATCTCAAATCTTTAATGTTTTTGAACTTCAGTAAATATTATGCTATATAGTATAAGGCATAGATTACTGTAAACGGTTCATTCCAACCATGGTACCTTTAAAATCTCATATCTGTTTCACAGTGTGCTAAACTCCAGTCAGGAACCCTAGAATAACTACAGTCCAAACTTCTATATTCTGTCATAAACTTCAGGACATACACAGTCAACAGAAAGTCATGAGTCACACAGCAGAATCAGTCCAGCCAGAACCGCAACCCTGTTTGGTCGAAAGTGTACACAAAATAAAGCAAATTAAAAATAGATGTCTTTACAGCATATTATGAGGCATCTTTTTGACTAATCTGGAGAGAAACCCCAATAAACTTATTCTAACACATTACAGCGCAACTCGTTCCTCCACTCTGCTGCTCACATGCTAAAACAGACACACTGCAGGAATCTTTAAAAATGTTATTCTGCATAAATAAAATCAGCACTGCCCCATTTGAGACGACCCAGAAATGCACAGCGTGTGCTGAACGGACTCACCTGTTTTTTCCTTAATTTCGCACAAGACGTTGAAGAGGGCAGGCTTCATTCTGTGACAGTTCAGGGCATGTTTCCTTTGGGGAAAAAAGGAAAATTGGAATCTTAAGGTAAAAGTGACATTTCAAATTTGCATAGAACGAAAATTCACGTTAAAAAAAAGGCCTGACAGCTTCAGAATGTGACAGTCAGGCTGAATGTCATAAAAAAAATAGCCTACATTTCTTTATTGCATTCATGAAATATAATATGAAAATGACACTTGCACAAAACAACGAACTACGAGCAATAGCAAGAGGTGGGCACTGTCAAAGGATAAAATATTTAAGCTTTGTGGTACAAAGGCCCCCACACCAAAGAAGCTACAGGCTAGTACATAACGTTTTAAAATAAATCTCACCTGCAACATGACATCGACTCCCACAATAATTACACCCAACTGTAATGAAGCGAACTGGAAAATGACTATGAGCTGACACTGAGTTGCACTTCTGAGAGCCCAGACTACACAGTTATTCAGCTTGTTTGGGAAATGCATTCACGAGTTTTGCTGCTGCGGAGAGCAGAGCGTGGAAAATTAATGATATTTAGTGTGATTTTCATTGAGACGGAAGTGGAATCTCTCTGCAAAACACTCAGACTGAGTGTACAGTCAGTGTGGTTTCCCTCTTTTAACACTGGAAGCTCCAGAAGCCGCATGCAGGTTTGTGTAGCTATGGAGCTAAAATTGCATTTAATACGAACATTTTACTGTTTATTATTAAGTGATTTGTTGCTACAAGAGGTAAAGTAGAAGGATAAACCTGAAGTACGGTTAAGAGTGTGAATAGCATGACTATAATAAATGATATCTACAGTAACAAAGCAATATTACAGTAATATTACTTCACAATGCTACACAAACTCTCTTGAGTATTATAAGATAACAGGAGGCAACAATTTACACATGGATTACCATTACAATAATTAATACTATTGTTGTTATTCATATTGTGTTTTGAGGGAAACAAGAGAGGAAGCACTGCTATCCTGCAGAATTGTTGAAGTAGGGACATCCAGGAGTCTTAAATATTTTTATTGTAGGCATATAGTGAAATAATTGCAGTATTGTAGACTTTTATTGTACATGCTTTGCACTATTAGTGCCTGTACTGCTTTTAACACTGGAAATCCAGAAGCTGCAAGCAGTTTTTTTGTGGCTTGGAGCTGAATCTGCCTTTAATATGGACATTTTACTGTTTAGTAAACGGATCTGTTGCTTCAAGAGGTAAAATTAGAATAATAAACCTGAAGTGTGACTATTATAAAGGATGTCTACAGTGACATTCCAGGATTTTCTATGGGAATTTTACAGTAAAATTAGGTCATTACTTCTAAGGAACTAAAAGAGGAAACATGGGGGAAATAGGAATGGTATATATTATTATTATTTTTGGTATTTAATCAAATAATTGCCACATTATAGACCTTTAATGTACATTTTGGCATTCTCAATGTCCATGCTGCTGGAATAGCAATATTATTATAAATGATAACTACAGTAACAGTGCAGGATTTTCAATGGGAATATATTACAGTAGATTCAGGTAAGCTCTTCATTATGCAGAAGTCTTAGTTATAAGATAGCACTACAGAAGGCAATAATTTACACATGGATTACTATAAAAATAATCATTAATATTATTGCATTATTTACATAGCTATGCTTTAAAGGAAGAAAGAGAGGAAGCATTGCTACACTGCAGTAATGTTTTAGAGTGGAAAATAGGAGTGTTATATTTTATTATTGAAGAAATATAGTCAGATAATAGCAGTGTTACAGACATATAATTTAGATTTATGCCACTATTGCTGGCTGTACTACCTACAATATTATAATATAAGCATGCTTAAAGACATAATCAGCTCACCTGGCCTGTGCTTCGTCCAAACTCTGGTCGGTGATGGTCATAATTTGCTGTAAAATGTCTCCGATGTCCTGTT
>JBBMFX010000037.1:25592805-25609147 GCA_037832545.1 Rhabdalestes septentrionalis | reverse complement strand
GTGTTTGGGGGAGGGTGCGGAGGAGATACTGATTGTGTTGAAGGGAGGATGCGGAGGAGAGACTGAGTGTGTTGGGAGGAGGATGCTCAGGACGAGGCTGCAGGAGAGAGACGAGAAAGGACTAGTAGGAGGTTTATGAATGTGGTAAGGGAGGACACAAAGGCAGTTAGTGTGTAGCCACATGTTCTCGTTTTCATGCAGAAAAACAACACATCACTTGGCCAGAAGTATGAAACTATATTTTAAATGCACAGAGCTTTCAGAAGAAGAACTTTGATATAAAGGTTGGCCATAATAGAGCGGACCACCAATAGGATGGAGAAATCGTATGAACCCCCCTTACCGCAAGCAGGTTTATTATGGTGTGACCGGTCTCTCCAAAAAGAGGCTTTCTGAAGCGCACGCTGAAGAGCGGGCAGGGGTAGACTGCAAAACAGCACATGTTAAAAACACATGGAATTAGTAAAAACATGTAGGAGAAAATGAGCTGCTTAAAATAAGCCGCTTTATTACTCACACAGGGAATATAAGAGACTGTGACCTTGAGCACAAAAACTGAGGTGAACCTACATTCTATACGATTCATTTTAATACCAACATTTATTTTGCTTTTATCTTTAGAGACCATATACGAGTATGGTGCTCAGTGTAAGCATAAAAAAATATATGGTTTTTATTGCAAAAGAAATACATGGAATGTATATTGCAACATCCTTAACAAAAACATGACACTCCAGCACCTGCAAGAAGTAAACGCTTGAGCAATTCTAATCACCTACAAACGCACAACCATGATGGGATGCTTCAGATTGAGTCAAATTGTAGCGACACTGAATCTCACAGTTTAAGGACCTCAGCAGGGGGCCCTGAGTTAATATATTCAGCCCTTCACACGCTAGGGGATTAGCTCAAGCTTAGCGAAGAGCATCTCAGCGGGAGTGAGGAGGACGAGAAAGAGTCATCTTAGAAAGGAGGGGGGTCGAAGATGCTTTATTTCAAACCCCTAAGCATCACCAGAACTCTCTACAGTGGCTTCTTCAGAGGGCTGCGGCACCACAAAACTGTTACAAAATGTATAAACCCATTATGCATAACGGTCTTTATTAGGCCACTGTAGCTTCTAACACACAACCAGCTCCTAGTATATCAGAAAGTACCCCTAATTCCTCTCTGGCCACTTTATTAGAAACACCTACCACATTGCAGGTCTACAGTTACAGACCTGCTCAAACCCATTCATCAGTTTTGACAATATATTTGTTTAATGGATAAGTCTCAGCACACCAGTGATGCTCTGATACGAGTGTAAGGGGTTATTGAGGCTTTACTCTCAGGTTAAGAAAGGTCCACAATCCAACAATATCCAGTTAGAGGGGGCTCTCGTCTGTAACTGACCACTGATGAAGTGTTAGAGGGTTCCTACAAGCGAGGAGTTTCTAATAAAGTGGCCTGGAATCGTACAAAGTGCGTAAAAAAACAGACTGATACACAGCAAAACGTATACACTTATATCATAGTAAATTATTGTACACAAAATGTGCACATGTGATTTAAAACTGAAACCGATGTTATGAAGAGAAAGGGTAAGGAACACTGAAGGCTGTGCATGAAGATGAGCTGAGGTTCTGCGTACTTACATCTGTACTCGGCCCCGAGGCGCAGCATGAGGCGGATGGGGAAGACTTTGGCCCAGGGGGTCTCCCACTTCTGCACCAGGATGCCAAAGAGGTAGGGAGGGTTGGGTAAGGGCAAGTCCTGGAGGGACTGAAAAGTGGGGCTTATGTACAGAAAGCCTCCGTGCTCCTTACTGCCCAGAAAACTCTGAGTGAAGAAGGAGTGACCCAGGTGGCTCAGAACGTTCCCTGCACAGAAGAAAAACACTTCCACTGACCAGGCAAGTATAACGGCATTTGAAAATGATCCAAATTTTGGTGATGTATTTGATAAAGTTTGCACTCATTTTGCCCAGAGTAAAATTCACAGGCTTTTTTTTATTGTATAAAATAAACAAATGCCTTTTATTTGTGTCTTTCACTTCTCAAAAATAATTACTGAGTCAAATCCCTGTCACACATTCACAGCTTCATTTATTCTCACAATTTTTTACAGCTGTCGCAAACAATATAATACAATATTCAAAAGCTTATCAATGTGGTGGTCAGAAACCCTTCAGATATCACTGGTGTCTATTTTGCAGAAAAAACAAAAGTAAAATTTTAGGTTTTAATCAGGTGTGTTCAATTGTGTATATACCAATAGTGACCTGCACATTTTACACAGACACACTCCACAAGTTGCAAAAGGAAAAAAAAAAAAAATTATATGTATGTATGTATATATATATATATATATATAAAAAAATATATATATATGGTCTCATCGTTTTCCATGGCTGTAATGTTTGTGAAAGAGCTCACAAAAAAGCTGAAAAAGTCACAATCCCAGCACGGGAAGTAAATATGCCCTAAAAACTAAAACAGCAAGAAAGGAACGACTGAATCCTCCAGCGTCAGCTCAGCGCTCTGACTGACAGCTGCTGAATGTGAGCAGGCAGGTAAATGTTCTCACTGCAGATGGTCGAATCGGTCACTGTGTTTTGAGAGAATATAACACATTGTGCTCCAGGCCAGAGCCGTCACTGCGCTCTAACCTCCGTCTGTCCGCCCAAGCATAGGCGACATGACACTGAAAATGTTTGTGGAGTGCTCCATGTGACCTGGCTTGACATGCTGTTAACAGCAGTGGGACGGAGTCGGAACAGCAAGGGGACGCCATGCACCGTTCTGGTCTCCTCGTACTGTTTAGCCTATTTGGTGATGGTGCACTGCTCTTACCGGTGAGGGCCTCCTGGTACAGCTGCACGAAGTGGCTGAAGATGTCCTTTGGGATGCTCTTTTCATCCGGCAGGCACTGCAGTAGCACCACCACCTCGGCCTGACCCACCGCATGCATGCCCTTCGTCGTCACATACCAGCACTTCCGGTTTACATCTTTCCATTTAAAGGAGAGAGAAAGAAAACAGACAAACAGAGATGGGTAGCATGTAAGTGTAAAGTGTAAATTGTAAAAAAGTGACCATTGTGTCATATGTAAACACACGACAGCACACAGTAAGAACAGTGTAAACTTCTTCTCTGTATTAAACCCATTCACCAAGTGAAGCAGCTGGCGGCCAGGAACACGGCGCCTGGGGAGCAGTGTGTGGGGACGGTGCCTTACTCAAGGGTACCGCAGTGGTGCCGCTGGCGGTCCTGAGATTCGAACCTACAACTTTCAGATCGCAGAACGAACACCTTAACCACGAGGCCCCCAGCTGCCCCTTCTAAGTTAACTTCTCAGATTTAATAAACCATGTGATGTACAGCAATGGAGAGCTTTAACAGATTACTGTAAAGTGACCATAATCCAGAGAGGAATGTGGGAGGCACTCACAGTTGACCAGTTTGACCATAGCCAGCAGGTTGGCGTTCAGCACAAACACCAGAGGGTCCGGGCCCCCCTCCTCCAGCTGCTGCAGTAACAGGATCTCCGAAGGTCTCTCCTCCACAGCGTAATCTGCAGAGAAAACACAGCGCGTTTACAAACAGGCTACTGATGATGCAGTACACTCTTGTCCAACGTGTCTGTCTCCTGGCTGGAAATCATCCTCGCGGTGGCTTTCCAGTAGTGAGAGTGATGGATATTTAAGCAGAACACACACATGCACACACAGATATATAAATATTGGCAGGCAATAAAAGAACAGTTAGAAATTTTCACAATGCAAAATTCTTCTAGAAGCAATATTCAACACCATGCACATCTTTAGCAGTGCAGGCTGAAGCCCAGCCACCGTATGCCTCTCTGATCTCAGGTTATAGGCCTCGCACTACAGCTATGAACGGCTTTTCACGAGGCCTACACTACCAGTCAAAAGTTTGGACACACCTCCTCATTCTACGATTTCCTTTGTTTTCTTTATCGGCTACAATGTAGATTAATATTAAAACCATCACCTATTGCCCTGATGACAGATTTGCACACTCTCTTTCAGTCAGATTCATGAGGAATCGAATTGGAATGGTGTGTAATTAACAGGTGTTTCCTCGTCAAGAGTTCATTAGTGGAATTTCTTGCCTTCTTAATGTGTTTGGATCATCAGTTTTGATGGCCAGGTTGGTACACAGTTAGTGATCTGGTTCAACTATGGTTCTACTGCACATTATGGCAAGAACCACTTAACTAGGTAAAAAGGAACAACAGTCCATGCTTACATTATTACAGAACATATTCTGGTTTGTTTTTTGTTGTTTACTGCTTAATTCCATGTGTTCCTTCATCATTTTGTTTGTTTTCGATATCAATCTACAACGTAGAAAATAATAAAAACAAAGAAAATATATTGAATGAGAAGATGTCCAAACATTTGACAGGTAGTGTTAATCAACAAGCAGCAAACTGACAAGAGCAACAGTGGAAAGCTCTAGTTCCACTCCAGAGCCTCCACAGTACAAAGAACCTATGAAAAATTGGGAGACTGATGATGGAGGAGTCAGATCCAGGGACTGAATTCATGATGTACACGCACTAGGTGGAACATGCACACACTTTTTTTCTCCTCACTGGATGTCACAGACGAAAATTAAGTTCATGTTCAGATTCATGTGAACAGTGTTTAAATAATGCCATGTAATAAACACATTCCAATGAAGCTCGTACGCGAAGGCTGAAGCCCAGCTGCTCGCTTGCTTTAACACACATTTTTTGTATTTTTGTTCTACACTGTTTTAATGTGCAATGAATGATTTCAATGTATTGTAATGTATAAATACAATTTTTTAATATAATTACTGCTTATTTATAGAACTACATATCGAGAAACACATTCGCAGAAAATTCAATACTTAGGTGTGCTCCCTCTGGAGGATTACTTCTTGGAAAATCAATGAAATATGTAAACTGACTGATGTGTAAACATTTGCATATGACTATAGCTTAAATATAATCCAGTATTATCTTTCGTTTTTTTAGGAAAACCTCTCTACAGGACCATACAATAGGATCAATTACATTCATTGTGTTTACCCACAAACAATAATGGGGTTAATCACAATTATTTAAAGTGTCTGACAAAATATTGTACTCGTGGACACCAGGATTCAAGCAACGGCAATTTCAGAACACAGGAAAAATGTTTTAAACGGTTACGCCACACTGGACAAAACACCAATTTTGTGACACCACATATTATGAGATGCATTCCTATATACTAAATATACCTCAAAAAATAATGAATAGCATAGTGTAGCCTTCAGCACTGCAAAGGCCAACATCACAATAAGAATCTACAGTATAGACACATGTATAGGGTATATCACTATATACTCTTCTAAATCTCTTTTAATGATCCACGAAGCTGTTTGCAGATTTCTAGAACATCTGATCATACCCACTAATCCAAAAATGCAAGAGTATTATATTGTGATGGGGATATTTTAATCTTCATATCATCCGCTCGTAAACACATGCAGGCAGATGAATGTGCAGACAGATGCAGACATGCAGGCAGTACAGTGGAGGCAGCGGAATGGTGAGGATGGGCAAGCACCTGAGATGTGGCCTCCCGTACCTCCTTTGACGCCGGTGGAGATGAGGATGGGAGGAAGGCCGTCCTCCGGGATCAAACTGACTGAGCTGCCTACGGGGCTGCCCGTTGGAGCTCCAGGGGCATGGGCTGCCTGCAGAGGGGCAGAAAAAGGCCAACATTAGTTTTTCAAAACTGATTGACTGGGCCATTTTCCAAACTGTATTACACATCTACCATTTGAATACTGCATTCATGCACTGCATTAATATACTAAAAAGCTCACTTATATAACATAATATGCATTAATGCACCACTAATGAAAACCACCTTGCTGTCCATGGAATTATCTGTTAATGACTACATAATGTTAATGACTACATGAGCTAATGCACTACCTTGTTTTAACAATAAAAAAGTATCTTTAAAAAGCTCAGAAACATCACGGTTCAGCAGTCGCTGCTTCAGTCTTTCGCAGATTTTTTTTCTGAAAACCGAACTAATATGTGTTCGCTGAAACCCCCGCATTACCGCGTAAACTGCAGATATCTTCGCATTTTTTTGCTTTTGTGACATCCGGGCCTCGTCTCCCCTGCCCCCTTATATTCGTGCTGGTTATTTATGTTTGGGTGCAGTGGTTAACAAAGCATCAGATGTACTTCAATGTTCAGCGGCGCCCCAAACATAAACAACCAGCACAAGGAATGGGGTGGACGAGGCTCGGACGTCACAGCTTTTTTACAAATACAATTTTGTGCCAAAACATTGAGGAAAAATATAACAAATGTAACAAACTAATGTAAATTCAGCAACAGCTACACAAAGAAAGTGCATCTTGAGATTGTGAAATACCACTGTACTCAGAGGTGGGAAGTTTAAAAGTAGCCAATCCGAGAACGTTATTCATTTCTCCTTACTGCTGATTGGATGCATCTCAGGCAGCTGCAGTCCAGAATTTCCCCTGCGGAGCATCTCAAGTTTTCTTGTGTTGTTTTATTACTGTAAATTACATTTATTTATTACTGTATTTATCTACTTCTACCAAATAATCGGCAGTACTGTCTATACAGGGGTAAACATCGGTATTTACATCCTAGCACAGTGTAAAATGTACAGTATAGATACAGGTTTATCTTTACATTTTCTTTAGATAATTAGTATAAAATAAATTAAAATGTTTTGGGAGCATATTTAGAGTTTGCAGCATAAAAAGAGGCATTTTAGGCACATTTATTGCATTTAAAAAACAAAATTTCACATATAAATATTTATGCAAAAATCTTGGACAACCCTTGCCATGACCAAGCAAGGATAGTCCATGTTATGAAGTCAGCATTCTACATTTAAGGTGATTAACAGTGACAATTAATGATAAATATTCCCAAAGACTCATATACATGCTTTGTGATCCCCTTACTTTGTCCCCCCTCATTTCACCCAGAGGGAGGCAGCAAGAGAAGTTAATAAGGGGCAGGTTTTTTGTATTTTTTTTACTTCAAGTGAGTGCGTTCTCACCTCATGTGTGTTGGCTGCTGTTGATTTGTTCGAGTTTTGGGACACAGTCACAGGCTGAGATTGGCTGGGGTTTGGAGGAGGTGCTTTGGTGGAGTCTGCAGTTTCTCCGTTGGGTAAAATTCCATCAGCAAACCACACTCTTCTCTGATCCCGGGGAAGAGAGCCTAACAGAGACACAGGCGTTGTAAGCTCTGATAACACTAACACTAATCTGAATGGAGAGAGGATTGCTACAGACAGATAGAAATGTAGCAGATTGACAGATATCTACAAAGGACAGAGACAGACAGAGAGAGTCAAGTCAGGCCAAAAAAATGCTCCATACAAAGATGTAAGCAGATTATTAAATCACATTCTTGGCTGAATGATGAGAAAATGCTAATGTTACTGAAACCTATTTTGCCTCATTTAGAGTCTTCCGTTTTCTTTAAAATAATTCAGTCGTTGTTCGCCACACAGATGATGTATCTCAAAAAGACCAGTTCAATCCAAAATGCTAATGTTGATAACAATGAATGAAAATCAATTGCCAGTGTTTAGCATTATGCAGACATCATGTTCACTAGACTACATTCACTTTCAGGTTCCAGGGCCAAATTAGCAAGGCAAGTCAATCTGTTCATTTTCGCCCTACTGTTGGGAAAATTACTAAATGTAATGTGGCCAATTTCAGAAAGACAGGCCCCTAATTATTCTGAAACAGCCAAAGAAAAAACAAAACCGAGCTTTACCCTCCGTGCCTGGCTGTTTGAGGACACCGACAGGCACCATGACGGTTGGTGGTGGCGAGCTGAGGGCCCCAGATGCCTGTGCCTGCTGTAGGGGCGGGATGGTGGAGCAGTACTCTGCTGGGTTGTTGGGGTTTGGGCTCTGATTAGGGCCGCCTGCTAAACTCTCCAAAGACTGAGCTGAGGGGGAAAGACACCAGAGCACCAAAACAGTTGTTGCAGAAACAGACATTTCAGATACACAACAATAAACATGAAGTAGGTCATTAAATGCACCAACTCCTTGTTAATCATTTACTGAACTAAAATTAACTAAAAGAATCACAATTATTGATTTGCTCAACGCTTCTTTCCAAATAATCATTACATATATATATCTAGTAGGATTAATATAACTAACACATAATTAAAAAGGCAAAAACTG
Source organism: Rhabdalestes septentrionalis (assembly GCA_037832545.1). Lineage (NCBI taxonomy): Eukaryota > Metazoa > Chordata > Actinopteri > Characiformes > Alestidae > Rhabdalestes > Rhabdalestes septentrionalis. The sequence continues at coordinate 25,600,917 of JBBMFX010000037.1, read as the reverse complement.
AATGCTTTTGTGAATTTGGTTCAACAGAACCACAAAGAAAATAAACCCAAAGCCTCATACACTATAATCATTTATTACTGTTTAATTTGCATATGGTTTTCCCCACCTTTTTAAGAAACGTTGCTACCAAAGCTTCCACTCATTATATTACCCTTCAATATTTACACATTAACACAAGCAGCTATCCATACACACCTCAGCTGCCATACACCTTTCTTTCTCACGCTCATCTAAAATGGCTAAAGGAGCAATTTTGACTTTTTTATATGAACTTCAAATAAAAAGGGACCTCTGATATATACAGAGGCGCATCTTGTCAGCAGGCACGGCAGGCAGCTGCTTGGGGTCCCCTGACCACTAGATGGCAAACGAGAGCTGACTCTTTAAACTACGGTAAAAAACTGGTTTGAGGGGGGGGCCCCAACAGACCCTGGGATCGCCTCTGGATGTATACAGGTTATACTATAAACTAGGTAATGCTGCTTGCTGTGGACACAGATCTGTACTATATTATAACTATACAATATACTATACATTTACTATAACATTTCTATAAAATATATACTACATATCTAGCATATATAATAGTACATGAATATGGCAGTCTAAGCAAAGCAAAACTCCGTGATCACTCACCATTCATCAGAGCATGATGACAGGTCACACACACCCGGGCCTCTTTCCTGTCCATGTACATCAGCCTGCACTTTAGACTACAACACGCAGCACAGAAAACCTACAAACACACACAGAGTCATTCAGATATTCTCAGAAAACTGCTGTGCAGCACTGAGGCCACAATGGTAATTAGCTTATATACATTAATTTGCATTGTGCAAGCTATTAGTCATCAGGTGTTTGCTTAACACAGCATCAGGTTAAAGGGGACATATTATGCAAAACTCACTTTTTGCATACTTTTGTATTTCCATTTGGGTCTGTACTGCTCTTATAAACATTCCAAGCGTAAAAAAGAACATCCATTCTTTTCCAGTCAATTGAAAGATTTTGGCTCAGGAATCATATGCTTCTATGAGCCATTTGGACGGCTCCCTTATTGTGATGTCAGGATGAGGAAATCTGCATGGCAAAGGCAAGTCACACATGAAGTGTAGTGTTCATCATGCTCGGTGCTGACTTGGATCAAACATATAGGGCTGATAGCGCCTCTGTTTCTCGTGCAAAATGTGCAGCGTTAGCATGGGATGGGTGGAGCATGGCCAGCAACAGCTTTTTTGCATAAAAGGGACAGAGACCTTACACGGCTCATTTTGAAAGGGACTGAAACTGTCAAGAATAGATTGATTTTGTTTTGTAGCCCATAGACCTATCATAACTTATTTTAAAAGAGCTATAATATGTCCCCTTTAAGATATCTAAAAAGAATAAGAATTGCTTCTGACACAAATCTATAAACATGGTCCAAAAATTTCACATCACTAAAACAATTTGAGCAGCCAAAAGAATAGACGGTGACAAACCACACACGTCTATTTGAGAACACATAGGAACTCAATATAGTTTGAGAAGAGTGTGACGATTTAAGCATAAAGTTGGCACCGTGTTTATTGGTAGAGTGCAAACTGTCATTACATTTTATGCAAAACATAAAGAGGGAAACTTCAGGCACCAAAACAAACTTTGGCTGCCCTGAGTTCAAAAGGGTAGCTCACCAGGAGGTTCAAGGTTATGGATGACATGTGTGTCAAGAAAAGGTCTCCACAAAGCAATAGAATATAAAATAAAATAAATAAAAATCTCCAATCTACACCGTCTCCCACCAACAGACACTGTGCTCTCTACACAGACAACAGTGCTGACAGTTGCCGAGGACATCACTACACACCTTTGTCTCTATTTCATTTTCACATTTTGCCCACCAATTGTTTCTGCCTGTCTCTCTGACAGGGCTGGCGGCACTTTGTTTATCACCAGGGGAAATTACAGCACAGTTCCAGCAGCCCAGAAGCTATTTTAAAGTGCAGTATCAGCGGCCCCTGCTCCCTAAAGCCCTTTGACAGTTTCAGAATTCCTAAAACAAAGCAATTACCAATATATCTTCCACATTCTTTTCGTCATTTGAATATGATGATGTAACTACACATATCTACAATAATTAGCATAGACGGTCTTACCTTGCCGCAGGCCCGGCAGTGATGCCTTCTCTTGGTGAAGGTGAACTTGACCTCGCACTTCATGCAGATGGGTGCCTGAGAGTCCGGCACCCACACAGGAGCCACTTCCCCCAGGGAGCTGAATGGCCTTCTAGACATAGTGCCTTGCTGGCCTGCCTGAAGGTCATTGTCTGGATTATCTGAGGGAATGTGCAAACCTGAGGAACCATCAACACTTTCTCCATTCATTCTCTCAGATCCTGATTCCGCACCCCCACAAGATGATTCAAGGCCACCTGCCCTGCTCTGGGCCTCCAGGTTCTTGTTCCTGCCAGTGGAACCAAGCTCATTTTGGACTTGTCCTGAGAGAGGCCGGGGTATTTGCAGCTTCAGGCCCACGGGCTGTTTAGGCCTTGCGCCGCCATAGGGGATGCTGACAAGCTGCAGACGACTGTTGTTGAGCTTGCTTCCCCCTCCACCACTATCTGACCCTTTAGCAGGATCGCAGCATTCCTGCTTGCTCTCCTCCATCTCCTTCTCTTCTGTCACAGAGTCCTCCTTGGAAGGGGCTGGAGGCTGAGAAGGCCGTTCTCCACCATGTTCCTCGACCACACCATTGGGCTGAGATCTCTCAGTCTGTGGTGTTTCAACTACACACGAATCGTTCTGAATCTTAACTTCTTTCCCTTTCTGATGCACCTCGCAGCTGTCCTTCTGTCCAGTTTCAGTCTTGACCATGTTACCATTCTGAAAGGCACTCATTGGACACTCTTGGTCTGACACCAGTTGTTCCTGAGTGCCATTGCCAGTCTCTTGTAAAACTGTCTCAGACCTGCTTTCTTCCAGAAGCCTGACATTACATTCCTCGGTTACACCTTCCTTGATGCTAACAGATAAACTACTGTCACCCTTGCCTGCCCCTACGGTCTCCATCTCGGCTGGTGAAGGACCATTTTTTAAACCCAGCTCCAGACACTCAGATCGTTTCTCAGGAAAAGAAAAATGACCATCATTAAAACAGGCACTGTCCCCATCTGCAAGATCATCCTGCAGATGCCTATGGGTACATGGACCCACGTCCAGGGAACTTGGCCTGTCTGTTGCTGAAGGACCTGAAACATCGCTAGGAGGGGGAATCTCTCCAAGTCCGTTCGGAATAGATGGACACCCGTTCTCGAGTACTGCCCTGATGGAAGAGGGAGAGTCCAAAGCCTGCCCGTCAGCACTTACAAGCTTGCCAATATTGGGTTGAAGCAAAGGGGGGCTGTGGACGTCCGCTGGCCGCTCTTCATTCCAAACCTCTGGCGGAAGCCCAGGACCTTGCTTCGCATCAGGTCCTGTGACCTCTGCCAGAGAGGAGCCTCCAGAGCTTTGAGGCTCCAACAGAGGCTTGAAGTTAATCGGGCTATCCCGGGGGCTGAGATCAGCATGGGTCAAAGCAGGATTCAGGGACAGGAGATGAGCCGGCGGGGCAAGAATCTGGGTCCACTTAGCATCCGAAAGCGTGGGGCTGTCCGTTTCATCTGAAATGACACCAACAAATGAGTTAAGACTTATTATCATGAAGAGGAAAATGTGCTTCCGAGGACGGGCGAGGAGAATAAAACAAATGGCAGATAAATTAGGAAATGAGGTCAGAATAGATTGGGAATTTTTCCAGAAGTGGGCCAATTTAAGTCTTCGCCTTAGGGATCAATCTTTCAAGCTGAAACACGAATGCTTTGGAATGTGGGCAGGCATTTCCCCTTAGCTGAAAGAGGGACACGATCCCTCACTTTACTCTTCTGCCTGATAGTTTGGTAACACTTTGCAGTAGGACAGTGTTTACAGGGATACATGACATCTATGTTAGTAGAACTAACCTTAATTGTGCTGTAGTATTGGTATACCATGAATGCCATCTCACAATGTTTCGACACTGAAAGCCTGCACCCAGCAATTACAGTTATTAGCAATTGGCCTAAGGTAGGGGTTATGTAACTTCATGAACAACGAACCACAGTGTTCCTGATCGTTTCAACACTATGGACATATGTAGCCGCTCCCATATATATTCATAACAAACAAGTGAAACCTGTAGACATTCATAAGTCCATTAAACGCATGGAGGCAATCACATGGCAGAGACTGATATTTGTTTAAACCAAATGCTGTAATGAAAGAAAGTCCACAGTAGAAACACACAATAAAAACATCCCTCCATGTAATGCACAAAAACACGAATTAACCTTAACCTGGTAAATTACATGCACTTGGCTATGTGACACCAATTAAAATTTCCAAGAAAAACAGACAGAAGTCAGGAGTCCTGTGGGAAATGCTAATTCAATTAGCCCCGTTTAGACTGCATGCTGCTTCCCCGGCAGCAGAGACCTGCTTGTGCAAGCCAGGCTTTATGAAGCTAAACATAACCTCCTCTCCCATCTGTTCATGTTCGTATTCAGAGGCAGTTTTTCGGTGGGTTTATTCGACTCAGATTCTCTTGCCGGCTGCTTGGCCTCGGAGAAACAGTGTTTCGATACCCTTGTGCTCCAGCTCACACAGCAGCTGCGTTCCTTTATTACTCAACCACAGCTCTTGTCTGAACAGGCTAAGCCAGGCTGGTTAATCCTTTACTGCTTTCTCCTGCAAAACATGTAATTAGGTAACGGAGGTCCCAAACCTTCATTTTGCTCGAACTCATCCAGCACTTTGTCCAGGTTAAAGGCCTCAGCCTGGAAGTAATTCTCCATGGGTCAGGAAGCTCCACTCTGTCGAGTGCAGTGTGAACCTGAGGAGGGAAATGGTGAGTTGTTGGGATAGAGCAAAACACACAATCATCATATATAGAGGGCTCCGGGTTAGGCCCATTATGGCGGCACATTTTTTGCAAACAATGTCCTACCTTTATGATATTTGATTGGGAGGGAGTGTGGGTAATAATAATTTTTTTAAATATTTTTTATTTATAAGTGCCTTTCACAACACTCAAGGTCATTTTCCAGAAAAGCATATACCCAAATGTACATACCAAATCATCTCAACTTACATACATTTATAAAATATACAGAAAGAATACGTTAGGCTAGCATGATGGGGACTGGGGGAATTCCTCTAATTTTCCAAAATGTTGGTATTAAGCCCATGATGTCCTACCTACATGATATTAGTTGGGGAAAGAGGGTGGCATGCATGCACAATAATATTTTTTCAACATTTTTAACAAAGACAATATTAGGTAGCATAATAGGGAACAGGGGAGTCCTCCAATTTTCCAAAATGTGTGTATATTTAATTCCGGGAGCTATGGTGTGCTCTGTATATGAGAAATGTAAGCTCCTCTCAGGCATGCACTGCCTCTCCGTCAGTGGGCGTGATGATGACGCCATCATGCAACGGGCATGAAACCAGAGGAAAATCTTCCAAGGACGAAAAACAAGGGTCATTTACACGAAGAGACAAAATGTGTAACCAGAGCGACCATGAGATTTGAGAACTTCTGTCTATAAAAGACACCGCCAAAACGTTCATGGAAATTCAATGAACAGCAAGAGTATTGGCTTTTTATGACCAAATTATGAACCGGCTATGTGAACCTGTCATTTCCTGACTTCTGCATTTTGTACCCAAACTCCACCCTTCACCCAAACCCAAAGGAGAATTTCAAGCAGGTTAAAACGCATCCGACGCACAATCTGCTGGTGTGTGCTACATGTGTTAAAGGACTCTTCTGGACAATGTCCAGAGCTTTTATGTAAAACAGCCTTAGAGTCAGAAAGAATGACTAAATGACTAAAAGCACTTTCACAATAAATGATTGCATGAAAATGTTATCAACACGTCGCCTTAGCCCTGAGACATTCAATACAATAGGTTTGAGAAAGTTATGACCTTCTAAAAAAAAAACATGAAACAGTCCCAGCAAGAACTTTGCCAGTATTTTATCAACATTGTGTATAAAAACACAAAATACACTATTTACTATTCAAACCCACAGGTTCTATGGTGGGTTTGTAAAGTACATAGATTTAAAAAATAAGTAAAATTAAAGTAAAATAAAAAATAAAATGAAATATTTTGTGAAATATGATATATATTTCTGTTCTGTAGATATCTGGAACCTTGGTTCCTAACAGCGCCACTGTCAAGAAATCTGTACATTTCTCACCAGTTAACAATTTTACATCAAATCACTGAGAGACTGTATCGCATTCAATTATGCAAATATATTTGAAAAGGGTGAAATTCCGTTTTATACTTTGGTTTTGAGACACCAAATGCATAAAAAATTCTTCTGTACAAATAAGACAAAAGGAAACCTAAAACAAAAGTGGCACACTGGAAAATGTCCATGCGACGCAGTGGTGTTAGCCATTTATTAGAAAACACTACAATATTAAAACAGGAGCATTTTATACAGTGATGTGGAGCAGTGCTGAAGCAGAGCGGTCACCACTACACTTCACTGTGCTTTAGAGAAAAGGAAATACGTGCAGCGACGTCCCTGCCCATGCGGTCAACATTCTACCTGTGAATTGTGACGGTGTCCACTGCAGCCCTACAGTCAGTAATGGCCTTCAAAGAGACATCAGCGTTTCCATGGGATAAGCCAGGAGAGGAGTGAAAACGGTCATGAAATCCAAAGAGTTCACTGAGGAACTGCAAAAGGCTTCAGCATTGTGGAAGGTTCTCCCACTGGAAAGGTTATGATGCAGGTCTGACTATATGGGGATCCTGAGTCAGCTCAAAATAACTTGAAGGGAGCTACAGGAACACACCATTAAGAGCGTACAGATAAATGATCCTGGTTCCTACCTGCACTGAGGTCCTCTTCACTAATACCAGAGAAAAACATAAACAGGGTCCAGATAGAGGCTCCGTTTCAGCCTGTCTCGCACACACTGGATGGCCAAACCTGGAAGGAAAGAGGAACAAGGAGAGTCGAATATGTCTACGTGGAATCTTACATTATTGCTGTTTGTAAGGGTCTATGATGGGGAAAACAGTTAGCACGATACTTGAAGATGCTGCGATATGTCAAAACAACGTGTCAAGACATTATGATGACAATTTCTTGATTTCTTATGTTGGAACGAACAACTGAGAGTCTTTTTAGAGATATCAAAAATTACAGTTTCCCACACTCAACTGAACTGGATACAGACAAACAGACCTAATCAGGATTTCCCTATAAAGAAAAGTCAGTTGTCTACAAGTACTGATGCTCACAATGTGCTCATATGAGCAAATATTTAATCATTTTCCAATTATTATTAACCTACTGAAGAATGAAATGAGACCACGGCGATAAGAAGTCTCCCCAGGCATTGACGTAACCCCTTTAACGTACTGCCCCAGAAATATTATTCAGATAGAATTATTATAAAGACACATAGCTGTTCACTCGAGTTTTACTGACTGGCATTATTTATTCAACCAAGGTTAGAAACATGACAGTAATGAAGAAAATGGACATTTCAGTGATTAGCCTGAACTCATTAAAAAAAGGAGAGCCATTATTCATTGAAATGATACATTTACAGAGGCCACAGCTTCAATTAAAAACGTAATGGGTACTGTTCGTGTTAATAACAATTTTTGAAAAATTCAAATTTCCTGAATTGCTGTGATTTAGATATTCATTTAGTCCGAACCAGATGACAGACTGATACAAGATTTCCATTTGGGGGTGGAGGGAGGGTGGAGTTGCAGTATTGCAGTATTACTAACGATGACACAATTTTATAGACTCAGCATAGACAACAACTCCAAACCACTATTTGTGTTCCTAGTAAAATAAGTTACTGCTGAAGTAGTAATTAACCTATAGTATTTATATCCACTTCTCTGACTGACCAGAGCATTTTGTGTGTAGCATAATGTATATGGTACAGAATATTCTCTGGAGAGATTTTTTTACTGTATATATATTAGGGGTGGAGACAAATCCAAATACGTTATTCGGATTGGCACAAATAACGTGTTTTTTACGAATACCGTATTCGGACAAATACTGTAA
>JBBMFX010000037.1:25536881-25553459 GCA_037832545.1 Rhabdalestes septentrionalis | reverse complement strand
TATTTCTATACATACCATAACACTGTGGTTAAGTATGTCAGATTATTTTAGATTATCTTTAAAAGGCAGGTTTATTTTGGTTTATATTTGGTCACATCCATTTTAATTATTATGTGCTGGGTAAATTCTGATTAGCTGATTAAAATAATCAGGACACTCAGCTGCTAATTTAATCAATAGTGACAGCTCTGGTTTGTTTGAAAGCCTTTGCTGTGACAGTCAGACACGCTGCGAAGGGGGACAATAAAGTATACGCAGTTCAATTCAGCTGAAAATAATCTGTGGCAGCTGTGTCTGTTCTGAATATGATTCCTGATGTCATGTCACTTCAAATGACCTTGTGTTTTATAAGACGCCACAGTGAGAATAAACATCCCAGCACAGACGTCAGGCTTTAAATGACCATTTCTTCACACAGAGCTCAGAAAACCCTGACATAAAGAAATGCAGCATCACTTTAGCTGCTCTTTCCTATGACGTTAAACTGTGCTCCAGTGTTTTCATGCAGTGATGCTGCAGAAACTCTCACAGTCCAATATATTAACTCTCACTGATCTGGGATTGGGGCTTAAAGAGCCAAAACAAACAAAAAAAATCTTTAAAATAAAGGAATATGCACTTCATATGTAGACCTTTAATCCATACAGTCCACAAAAGGATAGCAAGGACACCAAACATAAAAACCCAACCTATTTTACATTTATGTGTCTATTTAGCCTAGAGCACTTTGACTTTTTGAAGGTATCAGGGGCCTTTTTAGCCTGTAATACTTTTAAAACAAGGTAAAGTAAAAAGCAGCCAACCAGGACAAAGTAATTTACATATAGCAGTCATGAGAAAGTGGTGTGTTCATTTGTAGGGAATAAACAGAAGTCAGAAAATAATATACTAACTAATAAGGACAAAAATAAATAACAATAACATTAACAATAATAGTAATATATTTTTAGATGTAGGATCCTCAGGGAAAAAAATAAGCCATAAGGGAGGTATGGACCCTTTAATGAAAAAAGAAAGCCCCAGTAAGGAGGTGCTTATGGCTAATATACACGAGACAAAAGTATTGGGACACCTGTTTTTTTTTTTAGGGTTTGGTCCCCTTACTTCCAGTGAAGGTCAAACTTAATGCTTCAGCGGACCACAACATTTTGGACAATGCCATGCTTCCAAGTTTGTGGACCCAGTTTGGGAAAGAACCTTTTCTGTTCCAGCATGACTGTGTCCCAGAGCACAAAGCAAGACATGGCTGGATGAGTTCAGTATGGAAGAACTTCAATGGGCACTGACCTCAACCCCATCCAGCACCTTTGGGACAAACTGGTATTGCAAGCCAGGCCTTCTCATGTCTGAACTCATAAATGCTATACAGAATGAATGGGAATAAAATTCCTACAGAAATTCCAACATTTTGTGAAAAGCCTTCCAAGGAGAGTGGAGGGTGTTCTAACTGCAAAGGGGGGCCAACTCCAGGTTAAAATCTATTCATTTGAATGCCATGTATTTAAAATCCCTGTTGATGTAATGGACGCAATACATTTTCATATTTGTATCAGTTGCGGGAAAATGGTCTGTTTTATTTCTAGAGAATAAACAGAGGTCAGAAAATATAAATACTACTACTACCACGATTGTTAATAATAATAATAATTATTATTATTATTATTATTATTATTATTATTATTATAATTATTACTTTTTTTTTAATGTTTATAAAATATTTATAAAACAGTAAGGAAGATGAGAGATATGGAATGTTTAAATAGAACAGAAAGTCCCAGTAAGGAGGTGCTAATGGTTAATGACATGAATTTGAGGCTGATGAGCCTCACAGAAACCAATCAGTGCACAGAACGTCGTGTGGTCAGTCGTTATAGCAACAGGTAACCCATTAAACACCTGGTCCTACTGCCCTAAAAACACACACACACGCATCATTAACACTCTTCGTTTGTTCTAAACGCATTTTAACCCAGTTGTTTCTACCTGGTCTAAATCCTGACTGGACCACCGGCGCAATACTGAACCCAAAAAGCAACTTAATAATACAGAAAAACAGAGCACGCTCCGTCAAATCCGCAAAGGTCTCGCGACTGGTGATGACGATGATGAAGATGATGGTGATTAGACAGTGAGCTACTATAAATGCACGCACGCGGGCCCTGCTAATTTAATTATGAGGTCACGAGACATTCAATAACATTACCAGAATGCACAGCCTGGACATATAATGGTGTTAATGGCAAATCGCTGCATCCTGGCAACAGGCTACCAATCTCCATCCATGCACACACACACACACACACACACACACACACAATGGCGCATTCTCAATCAACAAGCACCTCCAGACTGACGCTGTAATGGTAACGTGACGCTCCATGGCATCGTGGCACGAATGGACGCAATAAACACAAAAATAAATAAATAAAAATGACGCCACGCACCTTTATTAAATGCAGCTGCGGGAAGGCTGTTAAAAGCATCGCACAAAGATGGAAGCATCAGTCGAAAATCCCTTAAAAAAAGAAGAAAATACGCTAGATCGAGTCCTTGGGTGCCTCAAAAGTGAAGGACCTGGCGAGACTCTGGACCAGACGGAGGATGAGTGATGCTGCAGCCCCTTTTCTGGCTCTATCTGCCCCCTTCGATGAGCCCCATTTACCCCTCTCTCCTCCTCACCCCACCTTCTGAGGACCCACCTGTGCGCGTTCAGCTTCTTAAAGAGACACGAGCCCCTTCACAGCTATACTCTGTCTGCATGGACAGAAGTATTGGGTCGCCAGACCGTTACACAGACAGACTTTAATGGTATTGCATTCAAATACATCGAGCAGATATAAAAGCTTCCAATACAGCTTTCTTCAATATTTTGGAGTTTCTGTGTGAATGTCTGTCCCAAAACGGTGTGTATTGTCCCCATTGTGTTTGTTTACTCATATTCTTCATGCATATGAAGTAAAAGTAAACATACAGATTGGGGAAAAATATATAATAATATCCTATCCAAATTAAATGTAAATGTTGCTATTTCCTATGTATATTGTACATTGTTTTAATTGTATATACAGCACATTACTGAGCACAAGAATGAACAAGAATACAGCACTGAACACAAAATGTGGCCAGATACATTCAGCCATATTTTTTATATTAACAATAGTGTCTTAAAGAAAGGACACTGTTAAGGTACAGCAGTGGTTCAGAGTGAGAAGGTCTTTCCTTATAAAAGTGGTTCCCTGTGAGATCTTTAAGGAGGGTTGGGTTAATAGAGGAGTTGAAGGCAGAGAAAGGTTGGATATAATGGAAAATTACCATATATAGACAGGGACGCCGCCAGAAATCTTGGGCCCCATGAAAGATTCGAATAGTGGGCCCCCCCCCCCTTATTAAGATAATATTACTAGCCCCATGTCAGTACAGGGCCCCAGTACAGGGCCCCATGTCAGTGCTGGGCCCCTAGAATCGTTCTAACCTTTCCCCCCTTGGTGGCGCCCCTGTATAAAGATAAAACATTGCTTTATTTTGTTGTTACAAAACAAACCAAGGGCAGAAATTGGGGAATTTCTGACCCCAAACTTGACATTTTATTGCTAAAAAAACTGCTTTCAACTCCGCATTTAACTCGGGTTTTCTTATAGCCCACCTGCCCTCGCTCCATGATAGGTTTCTTTGTTAGCCACCTAAGTAGGGGTAGTGCTGGCCTAGTGCGTAAGATACTTCCCTCAACAGGTCATGGCATCGAATCCTGCCTTAACCTGAGCTAGACCCTTAAACCCCTGCAGTTAGGGCATGGAAGTCACTTTGGATTAAAGTGTCTGCTAAATGCCACAAAAGTCCTTTAAATAAAACGCATATATGATAAAGCCCCAATGGTGTTCTGAGACCTGTCAGTGTTTCTCACACTCCTACAGGTCAGATTATGTCCAGTTATGGTCCTAAAGGAGAGGAAGAATGATTGTAAAATTGCATATTATAGTGCCCTCGATAGCCAGAATGAATGTAAATGTTGCTATTACTGGTGTCCAGTTGACCCCATTAAGGAAATTGAAAACGTGGCAATTTTGTGTTTGTCCCCACTAAATAAGTCAGTCGTTTATGTAGAGATATTAAATGTTGAATGGGGTCAAACTGACCTCAAACATAAAAGGGGGTTCCACCCAGTTTTCAAAAATAAACTAAGTCTTCCACAGCGGTGCGGCGTGAAGTGGGTTTTAGTCGAGAAACCCGCTGGGGGTTACCAGGGGTCTCAAACATTACCATTATGTTCTGTGCGCGTCTAATGGTTCTACTGGGTGCAGCCGATCAGCTTCTGAGTGTTTTACGTCCTTCTCTGGTCATTTCACTTCTCTTCACCTCACATTTGTGCATTCGTGGACTTTCTTTTCAAAACGATTTCACCTCAGAATGACGGGCACCTCAAATTCCACATTTTATAGTGACAAGAGACAAGCAAATTTTCTCAATATTTAAAGGTTCTGTTGCTGATAATAATATTGTTTCTTCCTCACTTCATTTTAGTAAGATTTCAGAAATATACAGAAATTCTATCCCTTTAAAAACAAAACAAATGATATCTTTCCTTTCCTTCACAATTATGTTTCAAATCTGAAGTGAAACGTAGGTCAGAACCACAAAGACTGGAGGCCTCCTGAGAACTTCTGATCAGTTCTGTTATCTATCTGCCCTGCTATTGCACTTTCAGTTTTATTTTACTGATCTATGTGTATTTATTGATTTTGTTCCACTTTTATTTTAAATTCTGTTCCTGTAAAGCCACAGTGTGAAATGCCTCCTCTGTATTTAACTCATTCACCAAGTGAAGCAGTGAGTGGGGAGGGTACCTTACTGGAGGGGACCACAGTGGTGCCACTAGCAGTCTCGAGATTCAACCCCATAACCTTCTGATTGCAGGGTCAACTCCCTAAACACCAGCCGCACTACACAACAGGCTTATAGTTTATTTTAATCTTATTTGAGTTAATAACTTGTTAGTGATGTCCTGGATCACCTTCACGTCTCGCAGTGTTAAGTTAAATTCGTTCATGTCATAGAAATCTCAGTGGTGCCAAAGGCAGTCCTTGGATTAAAACCCACAGGCTTCTGATCACAGCGGCAACTCCCTAACCACCAGCCGATGAGTCGCCCTTGTGAAGTGGAAGTTCATCCATCCATCCATTTTCTACCCCCTCGGGGGGTGGGGGGCTGGAGCCTATCCCAGCTGCTACGGATGAAGGCGGGGTACACCCTGGACAGTAGCCAGCACGATGCACGGCCACACACTCACAGTCACACCTAGGGGCAATTTAGTGTGCTCAATTAACCTATCCAATCAAGCATGTTTTTGGCTTTGGGAGGAAACCGGAGTTCCCGGAGGAAACTCACACGGTCACAGGGACAACATGCAAACTCCACACAGCGAGACCCTGCGCCCGACCCGGGAGTCGAACCCAGGACCTTCTTGCTGTGAGGCAACAGCGCTAGCGGAAGTTCATAATAAGTTTAAAAGAAATAGACAACCATCCCAAGCATCTTAGAGGTGAGAAACATCTCGCTCTGCTACAGGAATCATCAGTGTCTCTGAAAACAGGGCGTTTGTGGAGAAACCCACGCTGTGGCCCTCGATGGCCGCAGCGAGAGAGTGACTCATGTACAAGTTATTTCCGGTTGCATTCAGGGGCAGTGGAACAGGCCTCAACAACAACTATTGCTGGAGGAAGAATGAGCTGAAGGTGACGTTCCAGTGAGGGAGCAGCCAACTCCAGAAATATCTGCAAGGTCTTGCCAACGATGCCAACAGTCCCCCAGAACCCGAAGGACACAAGAAAGTGGGTTAAATGTTGTCCGTTTAACAACAGACAGCACAGTGAGGACCTGGCTTTTTATGACCTGCCTGACCTGTTATGGGAGGGAACACACTCACAAAACTACATGGACAAAAATACTGGGACACCTGACTATTACACCAACAGACTAGAATGACATTGCATTCAAACCCTTAGACTTTAAGATGGATTTGGGTCAACTTTTGCAGGTATACTCGGAAGACTTTCTACAAGATTTTGGCTTGTCTGGGGGAATTTGTGCCCATTCATTCCGTAGAACATTTATAAGGTCAGACACTATTGGTTGAGAAGGTCTGGATCACAATCACCATTCCAGCTCATACCAAATGTGCTGGATGGGGTTGATTTCAGGATTCTGTGTGGACTAGTTAAGTTCTTCCACACTCAACTCCTCCAGCCACGTCTTCAAGGAGCTCGCTTTGTGCACTGGGCACAATCATGCTGGAATAGAAAAGGTTCTTCCCCAAACTGAGTCCACTAAGTTGGAAGCATTATTTTGTCCAAAATGTCTTGGTCTGCTGAAGCCCTAAGACTGATTTCCACTGGAAGCAAGGAGCCTGGCCCAAACCCAGAAAATCAGGTGTCCCAATACTGTTGTTCGTATCGTCGACGCATATTAGCTCTACTCTAATTGGCTGCCCTTTATTGTACCTTATTAAAAAAGAAAAAAAAAGCCTGGACTGAACCACCACGTATGTTCAGTACAGATGGACAGCACTATACAGTTGTTGGTAAAATTGTAAACACCTTTAAAAACAAATCAACTCAATTTATAGTTTAATTGAAAAGGTCAGAATTCCACTCTGTGACCACCAGCCACAAATTTACTGGGGACCCAAATTGCAATCTCCTGAAGGAGAGAACTTCAGTGCAATCTGATTCTAATCCGCTGTCTTAGAGTCGCCAATTTACACCTGGAGAAAAGCGCAGTTATTACCGTTTGATTATCTGCTTTGCCTCAATATCGTTTTTTAAATTGCTGTATTATTAATCTGACACTCCAATCTCCCTTATTCTCACCTTACTGGAGCAAAAACAACTTCCTGTCTTCTGAAATAGGATAGGAAAAATAATGATCACACAAAACACTCTAGATCCAGATTAGCCTCATCAGGATCACCATGGCTTGAGGAATGAACACCTCTATTAATGCTCAGTGTAATGTACATCACATTAAGAACCAGCTTTAACAAACTTGAAAATGAAATACAAGTTAGACTGACGGCCAAGTTTAGATCTTTCCAGGTTTCTCTACGTTACTCATTTGCAAGACACTTCACCCAAACCAGCTTGAGGAAAGTTTCAAGCTTCAGGTGTGTGAGAACCAGAAAGAAATTCCAAGTGTTAGTCTTTATATAGGGAATAGGGAAAGACAAACAGTGCCCGAGGAAGGGAGAGGTTATCTGTATAGAGGAGTATTCAGGTTTTGAAGACTCATTCCACCAGTGGGGAACCAGAAGGAGACCAGTCTGGACTGATTTTACCTCTTGTGCAGGAATGGCAGTGCCAGAAAAGGTTCCTTGGAAAAAAATGAGCAGGAACTTAGGCCGCCAAGACAGGATTAAGAAAGCTGGGTGCAGAGTTAATGACTGACTTAATTACTGGCTTGAATTTAAATTATTTGACAAAACCGAACAGAATTTAACATGTAACTGAGATTAACAGGTATCCTGCACATCTTAACAGGCAAGTAACAGCTCAGGGATTCCACCATTCTTTAGCATTTCTGCTTTTCAGAATTTAGTAGTTGAGATGCAAACCGTTTTATTTGGAAATGGTTCATTACAGAGAAACACGACCTCTTTACAGTGGCGGCGAGTAGAACCAGGCGAGGTTTCAATGCTCAGTATTGATCATTAAATAGTGGTAAATAATTTAAAGTTTCCTTTTGGGCCTTTTCCATCTCAACACTCGACAAGAATGTCTACAGAAAAACTCTGGATCCTGACTTAGTAAATTTCTCCAGAGCAAAACTCCCCCACATCAAAACCCCTGAAGGACCCCCGTTTACATCTTTAGTTACTTCTGCAGAAAATTTCACCAACACCTTTCAAACACATCCAGCTTAGCAACTTGATAGTCTTTTATTTCTCAAATGTTCTTTTTCTCCAACGTTTCCAGTTTCTGATGTGAAAGCATTTAATCCTTAAATAATAAAGAAAGCAACGACAAAAAAAAAAAATTATTTACATTTTTTTTCCATAAAACTGTAATCAATGTATTATTAAGCACCTCTCACCGTCTGGAAGAAAAATCTTAAATACAGGGAAAACTGCCATTTCTGCTGGGAAAAAAATACATGGCATTAAGGTCAGATATCTCTTTAGTTTCTGGAAACAAAAAAAACAAACAAAACAAAAAAAGGAAAAAAAACAAACCAAAAAACAAAAACAAAACTAGAATATATGTACAGAACGCTCCTGAAATGTGTTTCCACTCAGAGTAGAAAAGGCTTTTAGGATCATTACTGTCATCAAGTTGATTTTTATTATCTACTTTTCAAGTTTTAATTATGATTTCTCTCTTAAAAAATCCACTGCAGGCTCGCTCGACGGAGGCCTATTAGAGAGGAGGCCCCAACAGTTTGCAGACTGAGGATGTAAAACGCAGAAGTTCGGGGAAGGCAGCGGGACAGGGATGGCTTTAAGGAAGCATGTTGACCCCCCCACCCCACCCCCAGCAGCAAAAAGGGTCAAAAGATCAAAGTCCATCCCCAACCATCCTGTTCACAGCTGTTCGACCATGGGAGTAAACAGGAGGCCAAAAATGGGGAAATACACGCACCCCAGCAAATCCCATCCATCATTAAGAGAAGTCAGTAAATACTACGTTCATCAGCTTCTTCTTAAGGTTAAAAATAACACCAACCTTTTCCGCAAACACAAAAAAATAAACCCTAGTTAAGCGCTCCGTGTTTGATCTGACGACTTAAACCCTTATGGCACAATCGTATTCATGCCGCCGGAACATGACAGTTATTTTAGACGCTAATGTCATACCATGTTGCATATAAATCTAAGAGCAGCGCTGGCTGGTTTTGCTTTTTTTTTTTTTTTTTTTTAAGAAAGTTGCTTCTTTAACTAACATCATAAACCACAGCGTGCCGCCATTAACGCGTTTAAGCTTCACTTTTTGTTTTCTTCCCCAACTTTATTATTATTATTTTTATATTTTTCCTTAACGTGGACACTTGCCACAAGGGGTATAGAGTGTCAAAAAAAAAAAAAAATGAAAAAAATGATTGTAGTTTTAAATCCATAAAGAGCCTCTCAATAGAGGACAGGTTTCTTGAGTTCAAGTTTGTAGTCAGAAAAGCTCCCTCCCTCGCAGCGGCGCTCCGGCGCTCTCCGGGATTAGCTGTTGTCGGACTCTTCCTCGGCCTCGCGGAGCCAGTTGAAAAAGCCTGTAACGGACTTGAGGGCCACGCCTTTGCCCACCTGCTCGGCTGGGTCTTTACTGGACTCCCACTTGTAAAATGCTTCCTCTTTAATCACATCCTCGTCGTACAGGGCGTCAAAGAGCATCCGCAGCAAATCTGAGTGGATAAAAAGAAGAATTTATTCTCAAATAATGCAGGCAGGTATTTAGCAGCACTAACTGTGGTCTGAACCAGACGTCCCCATCCACCGGGCCGCACAGAAAGACCAAATAAAAATATCTTGTCTGAAAAATATTTTATTAGGAAAAACTAAACAAAAAAGCTTCTCATTCACATATTGCGGTACATCAGAATCCCACAAAAAAAGCACTTTGTTTGCACTTGTATGTTTACCGGTCCTGAAAATAATTTTAAATGAAAATGGTCTATGGCACAAAAAAGTTTGGGGACCACTGGTCTACACCAACCCCCTGACCACCCCCAAAAAACACCCTCAGCATTTTAATTGCTCAGTGTACCTGAAAATGTCATGACTTCTAATGGTTGCTCTGTACTGTGGAAATAAACCTAGCAGGTTTTGTCTAATGTGGGTATAAGAATTGACCAAGGAGTGATTGTGTTTAGAAACTTAATGCTTACATCAAATATCAGGATAAATAGACAAACATGGGTACTTACTGGCTGGCTGCTCCAGTTGCACCATGAGAGCCTGGAGAGCGTAAAGTGCCTGCAGCTCCTTCTGCTCGTCAGAAAGAAACTTCTGCAGCAGTTTTGCACGCTGGCTGATCTTTTCCACGTCCACCTTGTACGGGTTCTCAGCTAGTAGGGAAGAAAAACATTTACGTAAATAAAACAATTGGCCTGCATTAAAGATGCTTGTAATATAGGCATAGTGACCATTGTTACTAAGCAACCACCGAGAACATGAGTGCGTTCCCTCAGACTGAGGTCATTCAAGTCCTTAAGAATAAAGCGATAAAGAAAAAGACAAACGGTACTCACATATGGCCGACTGGCACACTGAGGTCATTAAAACTCGCACAAACTGGTTGGAAGTCACCTGCTGTTCATCAAGGTTGGCCTAAGGAAGAAGAAATAAATAAATAAAGCAGCCAAGTTGTAACAACCAATATATTTATGATAGAGATTTGGGGCAATTTCACAAAGCAATATTTCAGAAACCAGATCACAAAAGAAAAATGGGACTGTCTAAGAGGGGGAGAGCAGAGTGATATTTCATATGGTACAATGCTCAGTTTAGGTTCAAGTTACCCTGATTACTAAGACTTAAGACTGGTTAAGGCTTTGTTTCTGCCAGCCTCTGAAAGAACAGTCATCAAATAGAGCAAAATGCCAAGTTTCAGCAGTGTCTACACAGAACTTTTAATGATTTTCCACCAATGGCTGTAAATAAACACATGAAAGATTACATGGCATGCAGTTAAAGCAGTTAAATCTGTTTTTACAGTTTATGATCAAAGGTCACATGTTGAGATGGAAACATCTCCGGTGAGAAATTCTGCTTGTTGGGAATCAAGACTTACCTCCAACCAGTCATGAATCCTCTGGTTATTGGCCTTGTCC
Organism: Rhabdalestes septentrionalis; assembly: GCA_037832545.1. NCBI lineage: Eukaryota > Metazoa > Chordata > Actinopteri > Characiformes > Alestidae > Rhabdalestes > Rhabdalestes septentrionalis. The sequence goes on along the minus strand of JBBMFX010000037.1, from coordinate 25,542,653 downwards.
TGGATGAGCCGGTCCAGGTTCTTGGTCAGTTCCTCAGCAGACAGCTGCTTCTTACTGGGCTTCTCAGACTCCTCTCCGAGGGTGAACTCCATCTTCTACGTAAAAAATACAATAATAATTTAAGCACAGAACTAAAGGGTCATACATGCTTAATTCTTGGGAAAAGATTAACAGAATATTTCTTCATTACAGACTCCAGTACCTGCTCCGTCACAAACTTGTTGACGTCCTCATTCTCTGGCAGGAAGTCCTTCCAGTTGAGCCCGGCTTCCTTCCAAAACACCCCGGCCTTTTTATGACTCTGCAAAAAAAAAAAAAAACAACCACTTGTTCAGATAAGAAAATGATGAAGCATGGCTTAAACTTCCAGAGTTTTACAGCAGCAGGAAACTTACCAGTCCTTTGCAGAACAGGTTGAGGATCTGAACTAATAAGGTAGCAGCTTTGCCTAAAGGTAGCAGAGGCTTGGACACCTCCCTATGGAAACAAGACAATAGTAAGATTAGCAGGAGACGATCCAGTGAAACTTGGTAAAAAGAGTCAGGAGAAGTATTTTAACTTTTTGCACCTGTTAAATATGTAGACCCATCAACAGAAGAGAATTAAAATGGTCATTAAACTTGAACATGACCAGTTGTCATTGTTTGAATATTAATATAATAATTTCCTATATATTTCTTCATGTATTTCTATCGAGAGCGAGAGGTACTTAAAACGGGGCAGGTCAATTTAGAGTGATGGCAAACGTTGAATACAGAAAAGAAGAAATGCGGGACGCAGATCGACAGGCTTACATAACTATAAAGCAACCTCCAGTCCCGACATTCAGTTTTTATGCAATTAATGTTAACACATCTATACAGTTTTAAGTAAGTTGAACTAAATAATGAACTATCAAACCCTTACACAATATCTAGCAAGACTTGTCAGTTAAATTGGGTTTCAGATGGAAAATATTTAGCTACCCAATGACTCCTGTCCGTTCCAAAAATATAAATACGACCTAAAGTCCAGGGTGAAGCTGGGGAAATGGGAAACACACCTGAAGAGCTGTCCCATGGGGATCCCTCCCTCATGAAGCATGGGGGTGATGATCTCGGCCAGGTAGAGCCAAATATGAGGAATGTCAATGGCCATATCTTCAGCAACCTCCAGGATCTCCTGAAGCCTGAGATGGACAAAACCACATCCTTGATCAGCTCATTTATACCAGAAGATACACCTATTCCACAACAGCAAAATTAATTATATTGCTACACATTTTACAAAAGTATTATCATTTCTTCCTATTTTCCATCTACATTGATACCACCTGCAGATCGAACCCTGTGAGGCTGGCCACTGTGTTCACAGCACAATGTGTACTGCACCATTACGCAATTTCAATACATCAAAGACAGACACCGCATTAACTATTACAAACAATATACCCGCAGCATTAGTGAGCACAAGGCACCTACTGTGGAGGTGTGTGGCATCATGGTTGATCAGATGCTAATTTAATGACGCTAATGGGGTAGGATTAACCACAGTGTCTGAAAAGCCGTTTTAATCTTCATCAACATTCTGTCGCTTAGGTATAATTATGTATAATCTGTTTTCTCTGATTCACTGATCAAGTATTCATGGGTAATTGCATAAAGCTCAGAAGTGCATGCTTTCGCCTGCTTGACCAACAGAGGTCACTAAGAGCCCCAGAGCATTTAACTAGTCAGTTTTACTCTGCTGTATTATAAAATATGTAAGGAACTGTTTTCAAATAACTGCCAAGTTTCACCATATATTTGAGCCCTGCAATATAGTCCTCTGCAATAATATGCCTGAAGGCAATCAGTAAACATCAGTGAGTTATTGAGGGTATGTGTGTAATCCATAAGCATTTTTAGGAATGCTCCAATTTAAAAATGATGTGCTGATGAGGTACTATTGATCTTAAAATTACTAGCATTTATGTCTATACAAAAGGGCATTTACAAATGCAAAATTTCATCATAAAAGTACAGAAATGGGGGAAACGTATGTGTAGAGGTAAAAATTCAGAAAAAAAATGCTATTATAGGTCAGTGGTCCTCCCTTTCTTAGTCTACACTATCTTATTGGTTTGAAAGATCAGTCAGATCTGACCACTGGTCCAACACTATTTTAAAAGAGTTATCCAATATAAATCTGATCATGCATTCCTAAAGCTTGCGCTTAAGTCAATCATTCATTTTCTGTATCCACGTAATCCTTACTAAGGTTTTTAACCATGCCACACTAAATTAAACATGTTTTTATTGTGCTGCAATGAGAACCACAATGGCGACAGCAGTGGATCAACAAATTTCCACAACAAAGAGAAGAACGGATGCTCCTCAGATCCTCAGTCCCATCAGTGTAGGTCAGTGGCCCAGACACGTGGCACAAAATAGAGGTCATCAGTGGAGCATGTTCACATTACTGGGTAATGGCTGTAAAATGTAACCACACTGAAACCCAAACTTGTCATTAACCTCTGCAGTCTGACCTGGACCTGCTTTCTTTTGCAGCAGCAGATCACTCTTCAAACTTCATTCTGTATTTGGATCCCCATTGTCTGCCACTAAGGTAGAAGCTAATTTGGTTCAAACTGGAGTCTAACTGCTGGGTGACTAAGCACAAATGTCCACAAAAGACCAAAACGATTGTCCTATTGTCCTCAGTTCATTCTGGAGGATAACTGCGATCACTTTATATTAAGAAATCGAGGCATCGAAAATGAAGCAGGACTGCAGTGACTTCTATTGTGTCTGGATGCCTTGGAAACACTAAAGACTTTTTATTGTGAAAATATTATTGTGATTTGTCATATTCCCCACCACTACTATTAGTGAAAGTGTTCAATTAATGTCATTTGTAAAACTGAAGTACTAAGTGTTAACACTTATGGTTTTCTATAAAAATGAAGTAAATTATTTGACATTTAAAGCCTCAAGATGCTGTTTATCACAGAAGTGGACTCTAGTGCTGCGAGTAATGGAAGTTTATATTTTAAAGTGACACTAAAGGAGCGAATGCAGGAAAACAAACAAAAACTTGTCTTGTTTAGTGAAACTGGGCAAATCTGACCCCGTTTAAAATCACGCCTCACCCTTTGTAGTACTGCTCGGTCGGCAGGATGCCAGCGCTGACCAGCTGCCGCAGCAGGAGGCCCATGTGCTCTCGGGCGATGGTGCTGCGCTCCAGAGTGGACTCGACTCCGCTCCGCACAAACAAATAGAGTATAGGGTTGCTGTTAAGCTCCTGCACACACTGCACCGCCTCCTACAGGACACAGAGAGAAAAGCAGTCACCACGGGAACAGGTCTTAAAGTGTAGGGTCCATTTGACATTTGTAAACCACACACAGCGTGAAAAAGCACTAAACTGTTCCCTGTATTTAACCCATTCACCAAGTGAAGCTGCAGACGGTCTGAAACACAGTGCCCGAGGAGCAGTGTGTAAGGATGGTGCCTTGCTCAAAAGTACATCAGTGGTGCCCAGTGGCGTAACAACAGTCACGGGCCCAGGTGCGAAAATTCGATCTGGGCCCTTATACTGTTTCAGATTTATCCCGAGGATGTTGTAGCTCTGATATACGCAACACACATTAAGGGCGACTACAATCCTCTCCGCAAAGAACCAGAAGCACAGAGGTAGTTTATACAGATTGCAATTATAAATATAAAGTACTGTACTACGTGCTGCTGTAATTTCTGCAGCAAAGCGAAACAGCCCGAGATTTCGCTGAAGGTGCTTCACCGCAGCCACGCCTTTCTGCTCCGCTTCTCTTTACTGGAGCTTTCTGCAAAGTGCTGCAGACCTGAATTACGCACGTTTTTATTTGATGGTTGGATTTTTAAAGTTTTTTATTTTTTTAAGAAAGGAGGCGGGCCGGGGTAGTGACAGGCCCCGAGAGATCACAGGCCCGTGTGCGACTGCACCTGCTGAACCTGCTATAGTTACGCCACTGGTGGTGCAAATATCAGTCCTATGAGGTGAACCAACAACCTTCTTATTTCAAGGGCAAATATCTAACAAGGCCACCAGCCGCCCCACACTTCTGTAACAGTAGTCACGTCAACATACAAAAGACTTTACAAATAAAATATGGGGCCAATTCAAAATTGGTTATACGTGCTTAAAAACTCAGATTACAGGACAATACTCAGGCCAAATAAAGGTAATATATTGAAATACAGCACAGAAGGTCCTTTGAGGAAATGTGTAGTTTGTTATTTTATAGGCCAGTTTAATGAACATGAGCTACGATTTAAGGAAAATATTTTAATATTCTACTGGACCGAGATTCTGGATTTCCTGACAGCACAACCCATTTACATATTTCTTCATCTCCACCCTCTTAATATGTGCAATTCTCTGTGCTCGTGTTTACCTTCAGGTCATTGATGTGGAGATATTCTTCAATAATGGCAACTGCCTTCTTCTCCATCTCCTCTTCACTCAGAGCTGGTTTGGCTGGAGCAGGAGGCGGTGTTGGAGCAGTTTCTCGCTTGACTACAGAACAAAGAAAAATCAAACCAGTCAGATGTTGCAGAAAAAAAAAAGGTGTCATTGTTTCAAAAGCACAACACACAAACACTGAAGAAACAATTTCATAGTTCGATCTGCTTGTTGAGAAAATGGGGATTAAAAATCAGTTTAGCAGTTCAGACAAGTTGTTCTTGATGGATTTCTAATTAAACAGAAGCACAGCTATAATCTTGATGCATTTCTCAAAGCTTGTCTTCTTGATAAAATGAGCAAATAGATTTTTAAAAGCCCATTACATTTCCCCCTTAGCGGCCCAGTTTCTTTTATGTTTAATTTATTTGGCTAATTGAGAAATCTTGCTTTATGAAATGCCATTAAAACATATATTAAATGAGCAACATTAATACTTTTTAAAACTATCTAGTTCCATCCCCCCCTCATTGAAAAATCATTTCATTAATAATTAAAGCCTATTTTTACAGGCCTTGAGTAGATTCAAGGCAATAAACATCAATTAATAAAAGCTCACAAGACTGTAATTTGCTTAACTGAAGCTACAGAGTAGTTTTAATTGAGTAGTGGCCAGCAAATGCTTTTTATACTTTTCGTGTGTCAACTGAAAAATACATCACATCCAGGATCCTCTGGTGGTCTGAAAAAGGAACTGTATTTAGGAAAATGTTCTACCACTAAGGGGAGCAATTCTCTGACCTTGAATATTTGTACAAGAATGAGCATCCAATTCAGTTTAGTAGGATTAAAATATCTGCAACACACCTCAAACACAAGTGACAAGCCATTTACACAGTAGTGGGGTAATGAGCATGTGAAAATAAAGTTTTTGGGGAGGGTGGAGGAGTTGGTCAAAAATTTGTGCATAACTTGGCAAATTAAAAGGGAGGATTTCTTTTTTTTTTTTTTTTGAATAAAGAAAATCCCAGATGCATTCGTTTTGATCCTCAGCTTAGCCTAATGCATCACTATTACCATTCTCTTTGCTCCTGGCCCTTTCTCGGCTGCCTCGGTCATCAGTCATGCTGGCCACACGGCGTACGGGGTCCACGGGGCCGCGAGCCTCTCCTCCGCGAGTGCGCTCCTCATTCTCCCGGCTGAAGCTGCGCTTGGTAACAGCAGGACGGTTTCTATCAAGTGCTCTGTCTCGGTCCTCACGACTGTCTCTCCGCTCAAAGCGATCAAAACGATCTCGGTCGCCACGATCTCGGTCACGCTCGCTGCGGTCCCTACATCTTTCAATGTAGATGGCCTGTGTCTGAGCGATGT
>JBBMFX010000037.1:25521156-25536781 GCA_037832545.1 Rhabdalestes septentrionalis | reverse complement strand
TATATATGTGTGCTCACAGGCACTAGCCATTGAACATACATAATTCAATTACTGACAAAATTGTATACACTTACATCTGCAAAAATAAAAAAATTTTAAATTGAGTTCTTGCTGTTTTATTCAGACCACTTCAATCGTATCACATGCAAGCAAGGATTACATTTAAGGTTACATTTGTAGGACTACATACAGCAAAATGTGGAAACCTATTCAAAAGCGATACAGCCTTGTTTACTGTACTGCCTGTCTCTCCTCAGATCCTCAGTCCCATCAGTAAAGGTCAGTGGCCCAGACACGTGGCACAAAATGGAGGTCATCAGTGGAGCAGGCTGTGTGTGCGCGTGTTAAAACTGAGTAGAAAAGAGTTTTTTTTTTGTTGACTTGCCTTTGCGGAACCCTGCGGTCAGCGTCCAGAGAGGAAGCGGAGGAAGATGCAGGCTGCTGGAGGGCAGAGAAGCGGTTCAGGGTGCTCGTGGTCGTGGTCGATCGGCCAGAGTCTAAACGAAAAGAGATGTGTAAGAATCGCAACACAGTCAAGAATGAACCGATCGTTACTGTACTTAAACAGAGTTGTATTAGCTAAATGGTTAGCACCGTTTTGATGGTCCTAAAGCTTTCAATCCCATTACTTAAAAACATTCTAGCCAACATGGGCATCTGTTAACCAAGCCATCATAATTAAGAGTTAATGTTCGCCGCCAAGCATGATGAGAAGGCCAATTATGTTAAATTAGCAAACATGACAGTACTAGAATCATTTAACAGGGGGGAAAAAGGTGTAAAAATCAAGCGTAAGGACCTCAGCTCAGTAAACTTGAGTCAGCACCAGAAATAGCTATTTTTGTATTTGGAGTTCAGTGCGCTCAGGGAAACTAATGCATATAAATGAAGGAGTGCGGCATGAACTATATTAAATTCTAGTGGTAGATTTCATAGCCGTTATTGATAGCCATCAATAAACCAATTTGCGGTCCCAGACTATAAAATGCAAGCACCAAATCAGCAGGCTTTAGGTATACAGAGGCAATAATACAGAGGAATAAGTGTGGTCGTACCTTGTTCTGCGCTGGGTTTGGCTCCGGAGCCTCCACTGCTGCCTTTCCCCCAGCTGCCCCAAGACCCCTTTCCTCCTGGGGCAAGTAGCTGGTTATTAAAGTCCATGGCACCAGGCTGTGGAAACAGAGCACGGATTTAAATAGAGACCTCAAGCTTCAAAGATGAATCTTTTTCAAATATATCTGCATAAGCCGATCTTTACAGTGTACAAGTCATTCAATTCATAGCAATTTGATGCGAAATGCTTTTTTTCTGTTCACAGCAGTGAACGGATCCAGAGGTTTTGACTTTAAAACCTCTAAAAGCATCCTCAAAACTATGTACAACACATGAATGCACTCCCCGAGCACATCTTGAGAGCATTTTGACCTAAAACATTTTTAAAACCCCTTTTAAAAAACCCGAAGAGAGGTACATGAGGAGGGAGGTTCTCTCAGATTCATCCCCATTCTACACTGAACATTACATTTAATACAATATCAAATAATGCCAGTTCACTGACGTGTTTGGGAAGTAAACAAAATGGCTACATTTGCATTGTAGACATTGGGACCCCTGGTTCAATATAAAAGAATTTAGGATATGTTCCTTAACAATGAATATTTCACATCCGAATTGAGCACAAATACTAAAGGAATTTTCCTTAAATCCAAATGTTCAGTCTTTGTTGGATTGTAGTAACCTATATTGAAGCAAAATCAGGTTTATTTAGAAGAAATACTACAAATTATTCTGTATTAGAAGTAAAATAGTCTGAAATCTGACAGTGCTACCTTGGGAATAGTCAATACATTATGCTTTCATCAGTTCAAAGTTAAAGAAAGCTTCATTCTAACCAAGTAGCTATGCCTCAGTAATAATTTGAGATACCCCAGACATTAACACAAAGCGGTTTCATGATAACTAAACCTTTGTAGGGGCTTTTTCTTCTCATTGAAATGCACCAAGAAATTCATCGGAAGAAGGAAAGATGTTCCTAAGGTCACAGTTAATGCTCCTTATCTGCTGGAGGCTATACCTTTGTGATCTTGCTGAGTCGGCTGGTGTCGATGGGTCTGGATTTGGTAGTGATTGGCACCGTGTTCCAGCCCTCGTCTTGAGGCTGGTTCATACGGCCTCCGGAGGAATGCGGCCCGCGAACTCCACGGCCCTGAGACGAATCCTTTTTAGACAGCAGCTGCTGCTGGACTTTAATCTGCTCTCTGTGCTCCTCCAGCTCAGCCTCTTTATGGATCTGATCGATCGTCTTAGGACCCTGATCTCCTCTCCTGGGCACCCAGTTATTCTATTGTACAGAGAGAGAGGGAGAATTAGAGAGAGAGTAGCCATACAACTTTATCCTCAGCATAACTGAAAAAGGTTGTCAAAACATCTGTATTGATTCTCATATTACACACTGGACTTTCAATAACAACTTTTCTGCCATTATAGGCACACTGAGTTCCTGTTAATTTTATTAAGTAAGTAACACAATCAATCTAACACACAGGTTTTTCTGTATGTTGCAGTATTATAGAATGTTTCCATCCCTTTTCCACTTCGTTACACTGCTGTATCATCTCAGATCTACATCCCATTTACACTGTAACACTGCTATATTGTCTATTGTATTGTCATCTCCTCCACATTGTTGCCGTAGCTGCCAACGTTTACGTCCTGTTCCATTACATTAAAGCACATCGTTGTATATTGTGCTGTCTGTATTGTTTGTCATAACTTGCACTCTGTTGAAACTTTTGGAGAAACGTCTAATCACGCTACGTGTGCATTCTCAGCTGCTGCTGATAAATATGATCACCTTGAAAATACTTCAGCGCAGAAACATTCAAGCAGGTCTACGTTTTGCTCCCATTGCTGGAGTTTTTCATTATGCTACTCTTTGGTGGTGTAGTACTGCTCGACCTCTTCTGAACATGGCTCAAAAGCTTCAGAACATACCCGTCTAAGGTCCAGCACATCTTGCAACATGAAGCGGATCCTAGAGGACGTTTTCCTCTCCTTTATGATTTTCTCCATCTGGTTGAAATACTGGTCCATACGAGGCTGGAGAAAACAATGTTGGCTGCCTTGAGTAAACTCATTTAGTTTACAGAAGGCTAATTGTGTTATTTTGGTTTTTATTTAAAGGCTCTATATTCAGTAGAACTCAGTACCTTGGCCTTCTCGAAGTCCAGGTCCTTGCCGATGGTTGACAGGAGCCTGCAAAGACACTCCAGACTCTCCTCATCGTGGTTCTTCAGCAGCTTCACAATACAATCGTGCATAATCGGCTCCGTCAGCATCTTCAGCTTGAACAGTTCTCCGATGAACTTGATGTTTCCGAGGGAACGGCGACGGGCTATATCCTTCGCCTCTTCTAGTTCGTCTTTCAGACGCTGCCGCTCCTCATCCTGCAGGAATGAGTACGACTTGATTTACATGGTATATTCATCAAAACCTGTTTTCCAACTGGAAACCAGTCAATCATGCAGAAATACTGGAGGAAGTCCTCTTTGATTGAACGTCTTTAAAGCGTAACCTTCTGGTTCTGTGCAACATCGCATTAGATCACACACACACACACACACACACACACACACACACGCAGTAACAAGAGAATATTACGACTAACAAATTACAGTGGCATACAGCATTTAATTTTCACGTTCAATTACCGCTTAATGCCACTTAAAAATTCAAATACAACAAATAAGATCAGGTTGTAGGAGGAAAGCATGTAAATGAGAATTCTGTACCTCCTTGGATGCATCCAGCTCTTTCTGTTTCTGCTCAAAGATCTCATCATCATCCTTGTCCTTCTCAAACTCCTTTTGACAGCGATTGAGCAGCAGTTTACGGAAATTCACAGTGACTCCCGGTTTGTCTGGAGTGGGGACTTTCAGCTGAGGACAGAAAAAAAAAAAAGTTTGTACGTTCAGCAATTAAAGATCTCTAAGTAAAGAAAGCATTACAAATTCAAATCTTCAGGGACTACAGCGTAGGAGTATAATAGAGAAACGTACTATATAAAAAAAAAAACACTAACAGACAAATACACGTAATTATGACAGTGATTCGTCCAATATTGCGGTGAGCATACCACTATTTGTACTGTAGACCACAGATTCATGCATTTTTACTAAACATTAGACTAAAAATGACAACGAAAAAAAAACTGAAGGAAAAAATAGGAAAATAAAATGTAATGCAAATGTAAAAAATAACAGAGGGGAGGATTAAAGACCTCACAAACCCCTCCTGCACTCACCCCCATAAGGCAGCGGCACATGTTGGCGTAAGCTACAGAGAAGTTGGGTTCTGAGATGGCTTTCTCGAAGATGAGGTCGATGACCCCTTTCAGTCTCTCCTCCGTGTCGATGGTCAGCTCAGTCACCTGCTTCATCAGCTGCTGGAACATCTGCGGCGTGAGTTTATTGAGGACGCTCCGGACGCGGCGGAAAAGCTCTTGTGTCTTCGCCACCTCTGGGTCGTCCTCCTCGTCCCCTGCACGCACACGCGCTTTCTTCGCTGTCGGCTTCCAAGCCTTCTCTGCCTTGTTCAGCTGGATGTCGTCGCCCAAGGACACACTAGCAATGATGATTTTGCGTGGCTCCTTGCGCTGACCCTGCTGAGAGCGGCGGGGCCCTGGAAGCTGGGAAGGAAAAAAACAAAAAAAACAAACATTTTGGTATGATTTTACTTGATTTTTTTCCCCCCGTTTGAAGGTCACATTTCCCCCCCTCAGGATTGCGCCAAAAAAATTCAGCATCAAGTGCAACTTACTAGTCCTCGTCCACCTCCAGGTGGCTGCCTGCCCAGGTTCGCGAAAGAGGGTGTGAAATCTGGTCCACAGTTCATCAGCCGACTGGGGTCCAATGGCCTCAAGGGAGTTTTATTTGCCTGTGCACAACAAAAGCAATACCATTCAAAAGTGTGATAATATAACACATTCCAACCATGCATATTTTTTGTAATTAAATTGACGATCTAATCTTTTTGCAGCAGTTCAGTGTAGAGCCCTGCGCGGGACTATTTTTAAAATCCCGCACCCGCTGAATTTCTGACCATTACCGCCCGCTCCCGCTACATTTCTGACGATTCCCGTCCGCACTCTGTCACTCCCGCCCGCACGGCTCTAACACAAAGTCCAGCTCTTTACCCTCTTTGTTTGTTACAATTTTAAAGTTTTTTCATATCTCAGATTTCCCCAATTTTAGTTTTGTTTTATATTCTCCCTTCGCAATTTTATTAACAACATGAGCTGCATCCTCCATCCTGCTACGCTAACAATTTTGGGACCCGCTGTCTTTTATCCCGCCCACTATCTCTGTTGCTCCCGCCCACAGCAACCTAAAAACGCACCCAATCCCACCAGATTTGCGTTGGTTCCCGCGGGATCTCGCTCCCAACGCAGGGCTCTAGTTCAGCGTTCTGCCAATCAAGGTGATGTCACTTTGCCCAGCCTTTTCTATTCTTACTTTGTCCAACACGACATCAGCAATGTGTGGCAGGCCCTCAGGTTTGTGCATGCTGGCACTGATGAACTGGAAGCGCAGGAGAAACTCCCGGTCGTACCGCTTCTTCTCCTCTGGGTCAATAGGCTTCCAATGTTCTACAAAGGAAGAGAGAAAAGAACGACAACCAAATATTACAATGTTCTCTCGGTCAATATTAAGGTCCCATAGGTTCATCAGGTATGAACAGATATGGACCACATTAAAAACTCATGTATGTTGCTCTGGATAAGTGTGTCTGCCAAATACCATAATTTTTGAGAACAGGAACCATCAATACTTAGTCCAGCTACGTCTGTACCAGTCGCCCTCTGACATTACTGAATTGGCAATGCTAACCACCATATAATGTAGGATTCATATAAATTCAACTTTTGCAAGCTACAGGTGCATGCAAAACTAAATACATGCCTCTGGTCAAATCGGATGTTCAGTTGATTCTCAACGAACTTAAGCACACAGTCTCGATTGGGCGAAAGTTTTATTTTTCTGTACATTTTAACAGCTATTTTCTTGCCTATTTTTCAATATCAGAGGTGGAGTGGATAACATGGAAAAACCGAAAACACTAAGTGTAACATGGTCAAGATACATTTCCATGTTCGGCAAACTCCTAAAAACATATATATGTATATAAATATGACAAAAATTTCCTGCTAATTGTATTTTATTAATTATAACAAATTTAAACTTGCAATCTTGGAAAAAACTTTTTAAAAGATTGTATTTCAGTTAAACTGAACTTTTTCCAGGCGAATCATCACTTTTAGATTTAGTGAAACTCTTCCCCACCTTCTTTATACTGATATTTCTGCCCCACAGACTTGGTTGCCTCAGGCTCGATGTTCTCCATGTCCAGCTTGTCTTCCTTCTCTTCCCACGTTTCCTCAGACTCCTCAGCAGCTGGAGCCGGCGGCTCTGAAGGCTGAACTTGAGTGGCCGCAGGTTCAGGAGTAGGCTCTTTCTCTTCAGGCTAAAGTAAAGAATGTTCCACAAAACACATTCATGTGAATCTCTAAAGGCCTGAAACTCCTGTATTACATTTCTTCAGCTGAACACCTTGGAGTTTGCAGCTCTCCATTAAACTGGTGAAAAGACACTGACCTCTTTAAAGGCATCTAGGAGATCTCCCACGTCTTTATTATTCAGATCCTTTAACTTTTTCTTCTTCTTTGGCACTGTCAGGACAGCTGGAGAGAGGGGGCAAGATAAACTAGTTAAACAAACCAAAACACTTGGCCGAATTGTGAACTTGCTGACATTTTATACAGAAAACATTTCAATTACAGGGTTATTTCAGGGCTACAACAGACAAAAAAAACCTCTGCAAATGTATCTTAACTAAAAGTTACACAAAATACAAGTATCTGTGAACACAGGTGTGTATAAAAATTAGATCTTTCAACTGAAGGCAAGCAAAGTCGAGTGATTGTCAATTATGGGAAAAAAGTAATTGTGTGATTTAGCCTCTATAAAATAATGCCTTTTGCACTTAACAGTCCATTTAGCTCTAAAAGTTTGACACCAAAGGTCATTCTGATTGATATACACTATAGTAAGGGCAGGGATTATTTATTATTTAAGTATAGCAGTAGTCATAAAAAAATGATTAATCTATTAAATCAATTAAAAATAACTTTATAGGCAGTTGCTGCCTGAAAGGTCAACCCCCCCACCCCCATTTTATTCTGTAGCTCAGCAATATAAGACAGGCAGCCTCACCTTGCATAGTCGTCTCATCAGCAGGAGCTTCCTCTACCTTCGCCTCGACCTCCTCCTGTACCTCCAGGGGTGCGGTGGTGCTCTCCTGCGTTTCAGGAGCCTCGGGTTCAGCTGCAGATTCAGCGTTGGGTTCAGACTTCTCTCTAGGCGGGTCTTCGGGGTCCTGAGGCAGACCGTTGGGCACAGAGGCCTCTTCAGGCAGGGCTGCAGAAGAGTCAGACTCAGGCTCTGGTTCCGGTTCCGGTTCCTCTGTCTGACAGTGAATGACAGCAACTATAAATTTAACTAACTTACATTTTTTCTGCACTAAAGCAAACAAAATGCAGCAGTAAATTAAAGGAGACATTAAAAAGCCACAATGGAAAAATTAGCCAGCCATGCAAAGTGTAATGCGCAAATTTGAGAAGCCTGAACATCACACACAAATGAATAACCGCTACAAGCTTTGCTTTAAAACTATGGTGTGTTATCTTGAATAAAGTTGTAGAATAATGGTCTGTACATTCAGATTTTACACGATTTTCAGCTCTGTGCACAACAGTAATTGAGAGATGCTCAAAAGAAAGTGAGGGGCTGTCCTCATACACAATTTCACACTACCATCTTCATGCACTAAACCTGTAACAGCTTTTTTCAACATTATAGAAAAACTTTTCATGCATCAAAACGGTCTGTGACACATGCTTGCATGCAGCCATAGACACGTTGCCATGGTGACAGCATCACAGCCAAAGGAGACTTGGGGAATATGCTGAAAGGCAGAAGTACCTTCACTTTTTTGGCTGTAAAATAAAAGTTGCCACTTTCACCCTTAGAACCTTGAGGGTATTTATCCCGTTTATGCATTGCTTGTTATAAGTGTCTCATACCCAGCACAACCTAGCTAATAAGATAATTTTAACTATTAAATACACATACATATAAAAGCTTTCCGAACTATTCCGCTTGTGAAGTTTGTATTAAACATGTTTTAAAAAATTCACACACACACACGGTGGAATTTACAGTGTGTCAAATTGGTCAAGATATACAAACATGAAACAAGGGCCTCCACTGTCAACCCATATACAAAGAGGCTCCAAATAAGGATGCACTTTTGTATAAGATGACGTGTTAAAACCAACAGTGTATCCTTCAGGTGCTGAGGGTTGGGAATGAGACGTTGGGCCATCTCATGCCCCACTGAAGACAATAGAATATGGGTGGACCAATTACTGCATAATGCCCCATTTCCTTCTAATCTGTACTACCTAAAAGTCCCTTTAGACTGTGTTACAGTGTGGGTGTTCTGCACAGACATTCTTCCAGTTGCCTGGCAGGATGCTTTTACATAACATGAACATGTGCACTGGAGGGCTGTGTCCGTACAAGAACATACAGAAAACAGTGTTTATTCCTCTCTATAAATTACTTCTGAACTTGGGAAGATGCGCCATAATATTTGAGGATTAGACGTCAGAAGATGTGTGATATCTGTGTGTTAGATTCTGTGTTAATAATCCAAGTGTGTTAAAACCATCCTGCCGCCGGGGGAAAAAAACAATCCTACCCAATACATTCCAAAACCTTGAGTGAGTTAATACGTTTGTTCAGCGGATTTCTGCATTCACGCAGCCTGCCAACACAGTACTGAAATTGTGTGTTGGGAAAAAAAATTTAAGCACGTGCAGGGTGCTTTGTTAAGTTTTAATGCCACTTCAGTGTGCAGCAGCGTTAGCTTGGATACATTTGTATTTAGGCCCCTTAACTGCCTTGATAAATCAATGTTCTCTACGGTCTGACCAAATCAAACAATATAATCGTAACATGTGCCCATTTGAGCTACGTCTTTTACCTTCAGTGGTACAGTGGGTGTGGCCTCAGCAGAAGCTTCCTCACTGCCATTGGCTGCTGGAGAGAATGTCTCTTCGGTTGCCACGTCAAGATCAGGAGTGGATGCAAGGGTGGAGTCAGAAACAGGTTGTGGGTTTTCAGCCAATGGCTCTGGCTCCTTCTCTTTCTCCTCAGGCTCCGTCTTCTCCACTTCAGCACGAGGTGGCTCCACATGAGCTACCAAAGCCTCTTTAGGCTCCTCCTGCTTTTGGGTTGGAGCTTCAGGAGGAACAGGGGCATCCACGGTGTCGCTCGTCTTGACCTCCGGCTCAGGAGCAGGGCTCACTGCTGGAGGTGGAGATGTAAGAGCGGGTGGAGGAGGAGATGGAGAAGCTCCAACATCAGCACTGTCATTCTGAAGTACAGGATCCTGCACGGCGCTCACAGGTGGAGCAGGCTGAAGATCCAGAGCAGCTTCAGGCTCAGCAGCAAGAGGAGCAGGAGCGACAGCAGCTTGCTCTGGCGTCTTGGCTGGAGGCGGGGGAGTGGAGGCAGTGGCCGCAACAGGAGCCGCAGGCTTCACACGCTCATCTGAAACATCAGAATCAGAAAACTTCACTGATCCTGGTGGAAACAGCTTAAAATTGTGTGTGTATTCTGAATGGTGGAGGAAATCAACACATTTCTGAGCACCAAACAAACATTTCTGGCCTTGTTTATTCCCTGTATTTAAATGAAAGGTACATCTGGATGTTTAAAAGACAAGGGAAACTGTGTGATCGGCAGTAGTTATTTGAAATTTGCAGAGTGGATTTATGTGCAAGGTCAGCTTGGCTGGTGATCACTATGGATGCAGAAGCTGAAAAAGGTAAACATGAATGGCTGATCACAGGGGTTCAGACATTACTGCCATATGTAAAGAAAGCCTTAAAAGGTGAGGTTGCAAAACTGGAGATACTGTGGTGGTGGTGGGGGGTTACCTGGTCTGACCACCACAGCAGCTGGTGGTGGTATGGATTCACCATTGATCTGCACAGGACCTCCCGTCTCTGGGCCTACAGACTAGAAGAAAAGATGGGGCACATTTGCTTGAGCCTCACATGAATTTCATCAACTTTAATTCTTTCATCTGCTAGATATCTTAAGCAAAACCTTACCTGAGGCGGCGTGGGAGTAGATGTGGATCTTCCAGTGGACATGATCTCCTCAGTAATGTCCCGTCCTCCCTGATTAGGGTCTCGTATTCTGATCTGAAATACACAGGCAGGAAAGTTTTCATAAGCCAGAATAAGTGGCTAGAAATTATTAAACCCCCA
Organism: Rhabdalestes septentrionalis; assembly: GCA_037832545.1. Taxonomy (NCBI): domain Eukaryota; kingdom Metazoa; phylum Chordata; class Actinopteri; order Characiformes; family Alestidae; genus Rhabdalestes; species Rhabdalestes septentrionalis. The sequence goes on along the minus strand of JBBMFX010000037.1, from coordinate 25,526,382 downwards.
CCAACATGTATTGAAAGGGACATCAACGTTAGCCACATTAGCCTTGCAGCTCTATTGCAACACCTGGCTTGCTGAATACAGCATTTATCTACAAGCAACTTTGTAGGTTACCTGTTTGCGTTCCCTTTTGTGCTGCTGGGGAGGGGGTGGCTGAGGGGGCGGAGCCGGCTGCTGGGGGGTGGGATTCATTATAACAGGTGTGGCGGCGACTGAAGGCTGGAACTGCGTTTGAGCGGGATAATAGGCCCCCGCTAGAGGAGAAAACACACTCATCAGAAAACACTTAATGTTTAATCCCAATCCGAAAATCACAACACTGTTCACAAGACGGGCCCATTAAAGTCCACAATGCAGGGTTGCCCAGCTGTCATTTCAAACGGTGTGTCTGCCAATTCAGAGCGTTAAATTATCTGCTGTGCATTAAAATGGTATTTTGGCAAAATCAAAGATTTGATCCCACCTGCATCATGGATTCATCCACATGCAAGTGGCAAGGTCAAATTCCCAAAAGGATTAATTGGAACTAAAGGTACAAAAAATAAAAATAAACACCTATAGAAAAACATGCACAAAAATGATACTCACGACTCCAAATGATGCATGAGGCAAAGTCACACACGTGGCTTCTTAAAATGTTTACAGAGTAGATAAGTTATACTACAGAACACTTTATGCGGCCTATTGCAGGGCAATACTGAATTGTGTTGCTTTTAAGCAAAACATTCACGGTATTTAAAAGCACTGCCACAGAACATTCCGAGGGTAGAAAATTAGGGAACAAAGTGAGACTTCGTCAAGCATGAAACCAAATGAGGCTCTTAAGTTTCCAGTGTTGATTCCTAAGATAAATCATCACTGAGTAGCTAAAGTTTAATAAGAGCATGATAATACATCATAATTCTCCCTTTCAACAACACTTTAAAAAATTAACTACTTCCCAGTAAATGACTTTGGAATATGCATAAAAAAGTTATTATATTTTAGTGATGTCCCTAGTCCAAACGCTGTACCACACTTTGAAGAATAGGAGCAGCAGTGATGCATCATGGGCCTTTGGAGTCGTGGGTCATCGTGAAGGTCTTGGCAGCAAAAAGGGAAGGTGCATGCTCCCAGGAAACATTTTCATAAGGAGATTTTAAAAAAATAAAAAATAAAAAAGAATAAGATAATAAAACAACCACAAGCAGCCCTGCGTTCCAGACTCACCGGGGTAGCGCTGGGAGGTGAGAGGAGCAGCGTGCAGAGAGATTCGGCCGTTCTCTCGGCCCGTCCCCCTCCCCCCACCCCCCCGCCTTTCCCTCGCTGCCAGAGAGGCTTCTGAACTCAGCCCAAAGAGAAACAGAGCGAAAAACAGAACGAGAGAAAGAGCAAGAGAGAGAAGAAACGAGAGCAAGAATGCATGAGAAAGGACGAGTGTGAACGACAGGAATCAGAAATTACACATTAAAAAGCACAATGAAGTTGGAGGCCCAGTTAAGTGAGAATGAAGGACAAACAGTGAGAATTCAACACCCAGCAGGACTTTGATGTGAAATCCTCAATTTAAAGGGGCGCTTTGGCCTAAAGGTTCATTGCTACTTGTGTTCTCTCACAAAATGACGACAATTCTGGATTTAACACCATGTTGTCATGCAACACTATACAGCATGTGTAAAGTAAAGACATCCTAACTAGTGATGCGCGGGTCGTCTCATAACGCGGACCCCAAAATTACATGAAAAATCCAATCTATAGCCTAAAATGTGTATGACCTGATTTATCGTTCATATTCATAATCTTATGTTGTTGCCAGTTTACAGGGCGAAGTTTCCAAGCACTGAAATAAAGGCTGTTTTGCCTAGTATATCTATTCAATGGTCGTGGGTGCGGGGCGGGGCAGGTTGTAAAAGCAGATACAGTGGTGCGGGGCGGACTGGGGCAGGCCAAATAATTTCATAAAAGCGGGACCCGCGGGTTGGAAAAATACCCGACCAGCGCATCACTAATCCTAACCACTGGGAATCCCTGTGGTGCCAATCAATCCTGGCCTATCCACTGGTCTACAGGCTAGTAAACACACCCAGGCCAGAATTTGTGTCATTAAAAAAGCATTTCTACACAGCACTAAACGGACACCTTAAATTGAAGAAATGAAGTATTTCCAAAACTCTTCCAATTTTAAACATCAATAAACAGAAGAGAGTTTCCTTATTTGTGTTCACTATAGAGGTGACTTTGTCATCACTGCAGTAGGAGACAAAGCAGATTAACGAAAGTAACAGCAAAATTGTGACCCTGAAGCCAAACCTTGTTATTAAAAATGTCCCACGCTTCTTCCGTCCACTGGAGAATTTAGTTTAACTGACATCCATTTACAATTTCCATACCTGTTACTAGGTTAGAAAAGCCTCATGCTTTTCTAAATACTAGCCAACCTTATGAGTTTGTAGAAAACACGGTTTAAATTTTGTCATGAGGAAAAAGACAAAAAAACAAAACCATAAACATTTGTCAGAGAATCATGCACAAGCTCATCTGAAAGCTCCTACAGTATACACCTCCTGGTCCAGAAAAAAGAAAAGAAAAGGCCATTTCAGAAGCACAGCAGTGGAGAAATTAGTGCAGGGTCTCATTCCGGTCCTGAAGGAACCCAGTCCTGGACATTTAAGTGTTCTCCCTGACAACCCACCCACTTCCATTTAGTGAGGGGCTAGAAATGAGCTTATTAGCCGGATCAAGTATTTCAGAAGCAGTGAAAGCAATGTTCAGGGAAAGGGGTCTCCAGCACCAGAGTTGAGAACCACTGCTCTAGTGGATAAAAGTAGACCTGGTGCTGTTGGTGCTTAATATAGGCTCTTACCATATGTAGAACCATAATCGGGATTTGTTCCAGGGAAGTAGCCTGTAGCATTAGTCACGGGATACTGCTGGGGCTGGGCAACGTATGGAGAACGGTAGCCCTGCACACAAACAGGAGAAAAAAATTGTTAAATGAAACATTTACAGTTCATTCAAAAAAAATTTAATTTAATATTCGATACTGAAAAATATATTGTTTATTTTATAATCCCCTGTCCGGGCAATTATTATTCCTGAACATTCCTTTCACCTATAAGAGGCCCCATTACAAACTGTTCAACAGCAACATTTTCATTTGCTGCATTTAAAATTAGTGACATCACTCTTAACACAAAAAAACATCCAGAAATGAAGCAAGAAAAAAAAGAGCAACAGTCCAACCCACTGCAGAACTAGGGCAATATCTGCTAGGGAAAGTCTCTTTAGAAAACAATCAGGCTAAAAAGATATTTCTTACTGTCAAGAGATTGTGTTAAGAGCTGGGTCAAATATAAATAGTCCACCAGCCAAGACCTGTTTAGTGTCAGAAATCAGCTTCTTAGCTTTAGCACTGGAGCTAAAAACCAATCGCAGCAATCGAAGTCTGTAGTTTTTAAATTATAATATGAACTATAATCCCAATCGCTTGTTGAGTTTAATTATGAAGGAAAACCACAGCTAAAACAGAAGCAGTTTTGGGGAAGAAAAATGGACACTGACATTTCAGTTATTGTGGAGGAAAATGAATGGAAATTCCATAATTAAAGTAGTAAACAGTCGGATCAGGTTTGTACACAGTAGTGGTGAATGGAACCTGTGGCCTGAATATGTTTTTAAAACCTCCCTCGGCCTTAAATTGTAACAACTGAGCAACATGATGCCGGAGACATTTTTTCACAATATTTGAGAGCTTCAGCTTAAAACTTGTGGTGGAGAGTCACATAAAAAGCAACATAGGACAACAAAATGCCAAAAAAAATTAACTGCAATTCAGTGAGTTTCTGAACAATTTAGCAATTAAACAATCTTTACATTACAAAAAAATTAACCATAAATGACTTCTAATAAATGCCTGTACCACAACAGAAAAAAAAATACTACCTGTCCAGGGATGAAGTATGCTGGGGCCTGAGAGTTGGCAAACTGCAGCGGCTGCTGCGGAATCACCATCATCTGGGAACTTGATTGGTAAACATGGGTCGGGGGCACCGGGCGGGGGTTTGCGCTGGGGGGCACCCGCGGGGCACTGCTGGGCAGATTGGGCCGGTTGTGGTAATACTGCTGCAATGAGAGAAAAAAGCTTCAGGACATTATGAACCATTAATAAAAATCATGAAAGGTTGGATTATTTATTTCTATTGCCACCTTAAATGCAAACATATTTTCCAGTCAAACTTCAGATGTCAGCTAAATTCCACGAATAGGATTGAAGTTTGAAGTAAATTTTAAGTCTTAAATCTCTGTTATATTAGGTCTGCAAAAACATGTCAGATTCATGCAACTCCTTATCTGAGCATTAACTCGTAGTACAAAGCAACTTTGCACATAAACATATTTAAAACCATCCAAAAATGGAATATTTTCAGGTGTAAAACTTGAAGTGTGGATCCTTTTAATCTCAGTAACTAAAAACAAAGCATTTATTTTCCTGCATCTTCCACTGAATGGACACTGGTCATAGTGTGCTGAATGTGCAGGGCTAAACTGTGCAGTTGCTGAGATTAGAATTTGCTGTTCACTCAAATATTCATGTAGCTTTAAATACCGTCTGTGTGGATAAGTACATGTTTGTTTCTTAAAACAAGTGTAGACACAGACCAGGTGGCAAGTTCCCTTTTCTTTCATAACTGATTATGCAATATGCACACTGACTCAGCAAGTGATACAGTTCTCACAACAGCAGCGTTGTAGATCAGTACACTAATTATAGAGAGTCCTCACTTTCTAAACAATTTACTTTCAGTGTTGGGCAGATACCTTTAAAAAAGTAGTTAGTTATAGTTACTAGTTACTTCTCACAAATAGTAAGTGCGTTAGTAACTGAGTTACATCATTATTAAAGTAACTAATTACCTGGCAAAGTAATTATTGCGTTCCTTTAAAAAAATCTCGTTTAATATAACTAAAATAAATGTAAAACATTGTACACTAATCACCGACGCAGAGAGACGCTTTTTTCCTGGGCGTAAGTTGCACATCACAAACATTTTTGCCTTTAACCTCAGTGAGGGAAAAGAAGTACTCAAACTTCCAGTTTGCAGAAGCTGCCTTTGACCAGAGCGGTAGAGAAAACTCTCTCTCTCTACGGCGCTGCCTTTGACTGACTGTGTGTGTGTGCTTGTGTGTGACGACCCGCGCTACTCTGCCTCTGATTGGCTAACCATGGAGATTTACTCAATCTAAGCCAAT
>JBBMFX010000037.1:25485580-25502147 GCA_037832545.1 Rhabdalestes septentrionalis | reverse complement strand
ACACACAGACACACACAGACACACACAGACACACACAGACACACACAGACACACACAGACACACACAGACACAATTATATACTGTATTATAAATACAATTGGAGCTGCGATTTATCATCTAATCATTTGCAACTATCATGCATTCATATACCAACATACAAACGCAAGCCTGCATCGGTTTATTTTCTTAATTTACAGTGGATTTAGAGACCTTAGACAGAGAAGAGTGCTTACCCTGAACAGCAGATGAGGCTTCACGGTGACTCGTACTTTCTTACTGCCTTTCTTTGCCTGTCAACCAGAAGGTGGGGAATAAATATACAAAATCCTAATTCATCGTGTCTTTAAAAGCCTCTTAGAATTGAAGAAGCTCATTTTGTTACTGTGCCTTTTGGTAGATTCACGGAAACGAGTCAAATCAGTAAAGGCTGGTATACATAGTCACCAGACCCATACGTCAACCTTTCAGAACTGACATAAACCTACAGAACCTACTGATTCAAATACACATCTGCTGTTATGAGGTGAAAAAATTTGAACATTTATAAGCAGGGGTTGACTTTTGTTTTTTTTTCCTCTGGTACTCCGAGTACCTACATGAAAGAACTGATATGCACCCAAATTTTAAAAAAAAAAACTCTGGAACCATTACAACTCAACCCCCTCCACCCCCGCAACGAGGCCCCCCAGTCATCCATGCAAATAAATAAATAGATAGATTTTTAAAAATGTAATAATTCTGAACACTGCCAAATGGTGCTAAATGTGCAAATTGACTTTTAACCGAAATTACATTACAGGTCTAGTCACCCGCAGGAATTATTTGGCACCAAAATTTAATTCGAAATTATAATGTGATGGGTGTATCTGCTTTCTCACCATTAACTGGTAGAAAGGAGCCAGGGACGCTGACTGAGCAAGGTTCTGTGTTCAGCCTGTTGCTGTGCTTGTTTTCGTGACTGTAAAGAAAAAGCGCCACGCTGGGATCCGTGGAACGGAAAGGCAAGACTGTTTTAACTGCGTCCCACTCAGCTGGGGATTTTCCTCACAGTGTGACAGCCAGAACTCGGACAGTGAGGTGGGCGATTCTCGACTGTAACCCAGCACCGCACAGGAGCTCCAGAGGTTTACCCTTGAACACAGGAGCAGATCCCTCCTCTCTGAACAGGAGAACGGGCCTTGTAACGGGACGGGCCGTGAAGTCAAGGGGGCGGGGTTGGACACGGAGTGACAGAAGCACTGAGATCAGACCTGATCTCAGTGAATTTTGATTGGTGCAGAAGCAGTTTTTATTACAATTATTATTATTTTTAAGGTTTCCTTTGCCCAAGTTGTGGTAATTAGAGATCCAGTATGCAGTTCCTCAAATTAGGCATGCTTTTGCGCTGTGAAGACGGAAAACTGCTGTACATATGGTAGCAGGAATTGAACCAAACCAGCAAATCGAAAATTTCAAATCAAAATCAAAGGCTGACAGTCAGAGTTGATTTTACAATTCTTTTCTAAGGTAACTTACACTTTACAAGTTCCATAGCCCCTTTTTAAGTCCCACCCACTTCATGGCTTCTTGGTCTTTCTAAAAGGGTATTTCTCTCTATATGGTAACGCCTCATGCTGTGCGTTCGTCTGCAAATACTAAACTGTCCAATCGATACGGCCCCTTAAATAGCTTTTCTGCTGACACCATGGTCACACGTTCTTTTCCCTTACAAAATCACTTCTCAGCTTTTGCTTTGACCTTTCCCCTCGCCTGGTTGTCAAGGGATCACAGGTCATTCTATACATGGAACCACATAGGGCTTCTTTTATTCATGCCATTCTGAACCGATGGTGGAAGAAAAACCCTGCATTCATCAAAATATCATTATTAAAGTCTCCAGCACGCATTTACTGTACATGCCGCACATGTCAGCCTCTGTAAGCAGAAGTTGTTAATATTAGTTTGAGCAAAGGGTTTATGTAAGTGTCAGGAAGGTTTACAAATATTGGCCTCAAATTTTAGCGAGCTCTGTTCTGACTCACTGATGATGTTAAAAGAAAGGATGACAATCTTGGGCCTATTACCTACCGACAGTGTGTGTACACGTCTCCTCACCTTGCATCTCTCCAGCTCTTCTTCAATCTTTTCCACAATGCCTGCATCTAGAATCTGCAGGTCACATGACGCTCTGGAGGAAGAGCTCACAGGATGTGTTTTCAGCCAGGTCTGTATCTCCTGAACCTTCTCCGCACTAAGAGATAAAAGTTAAACAATATAGTCTCAGTATATTTAATTTAACGTTAAATGAATAACAGTCAATCAGCCAAGACATTTTTGACATCTCATATTTGCTTCATTAGTTTCACGCTGGAGCTAAGAGGCCAATATAGCTAAGAAAATTAGACAAGAAAATGAGGCTTATTGCACATCAAAGTATCTCACTTGCCTCAAGTTCTCTCTTTTTGACTAAAAATGGACAAAGGTACAGACGAAATCCAGGCTTTGATATGCCTACTACTGTTTTTAGCTCTGTCACATGCTTTAGTCCATGTTTATATATAAAATGGTATCACATAGTGTCAGAAACTACACAAGTCTATTTGAGATTGCTTAAAATCTCAATACATTTCCTAGGCAAGTGGGATTACCATGTTAATGTACCATGTTAACTGACATGCGTGCAGAAAGCACCATTCAAATTGCAGAGAAATAATTCTCCTTTACTTTTAACCTACATCCTTCTTATAACTCAAGTAGGAAAATGACTTTTGGGGTAAGATTCAGGAAAACTGGATACATTTTACTTCTCACAAGACTATGAACATAGCGTGGTGTGTGTGTTCGCACGTGTGTGTGTGTGTGTTGTACCCATTCTCATCCTCTCCAGGCCAGATATCATCTTCATAGAACACATCATCATGGCTGTTTCTGGACACAAAGTCAAACACCTCAGAAAATCTCTCCAGATACTCAGCCAGCAGCTCCTCCACGGCTGCGGAGTACAGCCACTCCTTCTCCGTTCGCTTGGTGTATCCAGGAACCTCCTCATTCTTCTTGTTGAATTTCAAATTTAGACCCACATTAGCCCTCTGTTCACCATGAGGACTGTGGAGGAACAGAGAAGAAGAAAGAATGCTGTAGAACATCTAATTCAGAAGGAGGCACTGGTCATCCCACCAAACATAATATAATCGTAATGATATTACTAAATCCCTAATTAAAAAATTGCAGCTCTAGATTAAACACAGATCCTCACTTTGGACTTTTTATGTGAGTGACCAATAGGAAAGTTTTAAGAAGTATTTCTCCATCTAGAAAAGATCTGGATCATCTGCTCCTTCTGCCGCCGGACCTTGCAGATCTTAAATGAATAACTCCACTCACTTTTTCTTGGATCCTCTCCCAATGAAGATGCTGCCAGAGAACCTGGAGACCAGGTAGCCGGTGATGCCAAGGCGCGACGCGAGTACGTAGCCGGGGCTGTACTTCACCGAATATTTCTAAATGAGTTCAAAAGATTAAAGTTGTCAGCCCTTCACGAAATAACTGTGAAACTTCAAAATGACTATTAGACCTATAACCCCAAACCTATTGCTCTTGTTATAATTTACTGCCTTTTATAATTTAAGTCCCATTCACATTTCCATGGACGAGAGAGAATATCCCACTTCAGAATGTTCATGTATTGAGGGTTTTTATGAGTTGGAGTTTGTGCCTCAGTTTATTAATTAAATATTACTGTGCTGAACCAAACCTGCATCTCCTTCTGTGCTTATATTGTACGAAAAAAACCTAAAGTTTTGTAATAAATATTAAATATTAAAAAAATAGAAATAAAAATAAAAAACTCACATGCTGGTTCTGAATTAAGGCGTCGAGTTGAGGTTCACACGGCATGGTGAAGACCACCCGGACCCGCCCCTCGCTGATGACATCACTGGAATCTTGTACCTAAGGAGAGGACAAATACGTTTAACGCCACAGTAATGTTTATGCATATATTTGGTTTGGCTGGTATTGACTTATTCATAGATTCTGAAAGGGACCTTGAGTTAAAGCAAAATAAGAAAAATTCTACTGTTATCACTGCAACAGGTAATTCAGCCATTATAGAATTGCTTAAGTAAGTAACATTCTCATTAACGCCATTCCAGCAGGACTCACCTCTCCCATTGCCCCATAGTATGGGTTCCCCACCATAAACACAGAAGTTGCCACTGGAAACAGCTCCTCCAAGGTTTTAAATCGTGCCAATGAGGAATCAAAAGCCTTGATGTCCTGAAAAACATAAAAAGTAATTTAGGAATCTTCTATGTGACTATCTGTCCATCTGAGCCACTAATGTTCTTGAGATACTGAACTCTAGACTGTGTTGTTCAGGTAGACATGTAGCTTCAGCTGAATGAAGAAAAGGTGGATTTAAAATTACCTTTACAATAGTTTGGTATGAAAAGGGCAGAATCTGCTTTCCCCACTGCTTCTCCAGATGGACACTGCCATTCTGACTGATCACGTACTTTCTGCCCGTCAGCAGCTGAGCGTATAGCAGGATGTCCGTGTCATTGATCACGATACCTTTACGCTTATTCTGGCTGTAAAGAGAGACACAATTAGAAGTTAGGGTGATATGTTCTATTAAAGGAGAAAGACAGATCCAAGATCTTCAAACTTTTATACAAAAGTTTAGCTAATTCAGCTTATTAGTAATTGAAGCATATTCTATACACCCAGTGGCTGCTGAATAATCTCTCACACTTGTTTATGGGGTTTCTGACAGTGTGTAACATACTACTATCTAAGAACACAAAATTCAAACTTCAGGGGTAGCTTTAATATCTTTGGTTTCTTCTTTGTTTCATAATGCGCAAATATTGTGAATTATGAATCAACATTCACAGCATGATTTATGTCTGCTATCAAGGAGTGTCTCTGAGCTCTTAGTGATTTCTCTCATTGATGGGGTTGGAAGGAGAGGGAATAGATTATTTAATAAATAAAAAGTTGAAGAAATTAGCAGAATGGCTCATGCTTTATTTTACATTGACTCACATTCGTGATGTGCCTGAAATAAGTAGCTGCACTTGCCCTTCTGCCTAAACTAAACAATCCATAGGCTCAAACTTTTGCAACTCTGTGAGATAAAGGAAGCTCCCTGCTAACATCTGTTCATGGATCTCTACTGTGACGGCCACGATTGTCCCCTGGTGTTAGAACAATTAAAAATGAAAAAGCGTTACATCAGCATTTGATGCTCGCATGCATCTTTGAGAATAACTGAGCCAATCTGCCTTGGGTTGGAATAAGTTGAGGACTGCGGAATAAACAGACATTGATGGAGTTCTGATGGCAACAGTAGAATTAGTGATAATATGCCAATGATAAATAATTATATCTTACAATTCTGTGATGCCCTGCACCTCCTTCACCCAATCCTTCTGCTCCTTATCACTCAAATACAGCACTTTAACAGGTGGAGGGGTGCTGTCCAAATACAGCTTCTGGACGCCTGGTGGCTCATCCAAGATTAATCTGAGGGGGACAGACAGAAAAGACAAAGTACAGAAAGACAGAGACAGGAAGATAAACAAAGAGATGGAGATAAAGGGAGAAAGAGGAAAAAAGTGGCAGAGAAATACACACAGATAGAGAAACAAAAGAGAAATATGGAGAGGGACAAATAAATAGGGACTTAGTACTGCAGTCATCTCTGTAATCTCCATAATGTGGATTTTGAAGTGATTTCACAGGGAGAGGTCACGGTAATTATCTCACTTTGTCTCTCCGTCAGAAACAGCGACCACTCGCGCCTCCTCCAGATGAGGCCAGTTCACAAACACCGATTTACCCAAAACCAGCGCTGCTACGTCCTCCACAACCTGCACAGAGGAACCAGTACACTCCTGCTTTAAAGTGGCAACACCATTTAACAAACCCAGCTGAATGCATTTAATGAAAATATATTGCATTTTTTTCTTGGTTTTTTACCCGTTGAAGACAACTAAATAGGTTTCTATTTTGTAAAAACATTTGTTTTCTTCGTGAAATACTGGGACATGTAAATCTTCATACGGTCCGAGTTTTTTTTAAATTAAAAAATACTGAGAACCCCCTTTTAATATACAATTATACAAACATACTGAAACGTATTCTCACATAGCAAATCAACAAAACAGGTATACTGATCAGCGTCTGACCGGTGAGGTGAATCAAACTGATAATCATGTTACATTATCTTGTGTAGAAGCAGAAAAAAACGAGAGTGTGTAAGGATGTTTTGGTGGTTAAGGGGGCCCTTTACAATATGGCTGGTGGTTTTAACAGTATGAATGTTGAGTGTAATTTGACTGAGGTGTTAAAACTTTGGAGAAGTTTTTGTAGGTAGATAAAGTGAGGGAGCTCACCGGAATGCCCTGCTGTCCAGATAAAATCTCCAGCATCATGTTCTCTCCTCGGCTGCTCTGCTGGAATACCATCACACCGCACTTCTTCTTATAGAACTGAGAGAGGAAGGGGTAATCCAAGTTAATCTCATAATAATCCCACTTGAGCTGGCAATAATCTGATAATCTGATGAGGATGAGGTTTACTTTATGACGGATGTGCTGCAATGTGGGGAAACCACAGAAGTAGAGCGTGCTGCGGTCGACCTTGCGGTTCACATAGTCCAGAGAAACCCGCCAGGCATCCATAGGCACAGGGGTGACCCTAACACAACCGAAAACACAGCATTATACAACCAGCGCAAAACTGATCTGCAAAACACATCCCAGAAAGCTTGTGGCTAAATCTTGCCCTTTTCCTCTGCTAATATCTCCCAAAGCAGAGAAGTAGCCCCATTCCACAGCACTCCCACCACCACACCTCACTGCTGGCCTGGTGTTGTTAGGATACATGCAACCATTCTCTCCATGAGTTTGACAAACTGAACTGTTGGCAAAGTGTTCAATTTTTTTGGTCTAACAACATCAAACAGCTCAAAATTGTCTTAATGTTGGTCTCCAATTTTCCTCATCAATAATCTGAGAGAGTAGACTGCTCAGCTCTCCGAAAATGATTAGTCCTGCAAACATCCACTTACATTTTACTGAACCAGTGAAACGAAAAGAAAGAGATGTTTAAGTAGGGCTCTGTAGTTTTAACCATTTAAATGCGGATTATAATGTTGTCCCTGAGATCTTCAGGAACATCTTTCAGCCCTTCCATAATTTGCTACATTTAGAACATTTTTATTAGCTTGAATGCTGTTTTTTGCCAAATTATCTATCCATCCAAATTGTACAGGGAAAATAAGAGCAAAGAACAAAAGGCTTGTGCATGCCTGGTGTAACTCTGTGTGTGTGTGTGTGTGTGTGTGTGTGTGTGTGTGTGTGTGTGTGTGTGTGTGTGTACCTTGTGTGGCAGTGTGTGATACTGGGGAAGAGGTCAGGTAGAGGTGAGGTATAGGGGTAATCCATCTCATTATCATAACAGTACATAGAACACTCTGTGTGTCTGTTTCTACTTTTCTCTGATATACTCAGATGATCTGTGTACGACTCCATGGCTGCCAGCAGCCGTTTCTGAAACACACAAACACACACACTCTTTAGAAGCATTACAGAAATCCCCACATGAACATACTTACAACAACAATCATTATTATTATTGGAATTAATATTTTTCTTGATAGTAATAGTACTTTGTTACTTCATGACAATTATAGAAGGCACATGTCTATATCAGTACAAAAGCTGGATGGGATTTCAGAAAGACTGAATTCAATCCAACCCTAAAAAACCCTGTATTTTAACCTGTGGATCATTAACCTGTTTGTGGGGTCTGATCAAGATCAGATGTTAATCCTAATGTAAGTGCTTTAATGATTTTAAAAAGGGTGGTTTTGAGAGATAAAATATTAGCTCTGCACACCAAAACTCAAGGCTTCAATTTGAGGATTGTGAGAGAAAACGTGGCGTTACAATGAAACACCAAAACAAACATCCCCTGAGAGATTAAAAAATTGGGAGAATACACAAAAACTAAAGGCCATACTTCATCAATGAAGGGGATGAGGACCACCGCCTCCCACTCCTGCTGCTTCCCGTTCAGGTCAGTTTTAAAGTCCAGTGGATAATACTCAATGATGGGGGAACTTTGGGATGTCATCAAGAGCTGAAACAGAAATAAAACACTCAGGAGACTGATTTTCTGTATAATATATTACACAATGTATGTGCATCTCATATACAGAGGGCTCATTTATATATTAATCAGGAGCTGCTGATGGAATTTCACAAATCCAAGTATTGGAAACTGTTTTCTCCTCACCAGCTCACATAATGTCAACTATGTTCAAACAAGCCTTGCTTTCTTGTTTGTTTGCATTTATTCTAATGTTAACTTTGCAAGCACAATGACACGGTAGGGCTGTGCGATTTGGCCTAAAATAAACATTTCGATTAATTGAACATTTTAACTTGATTACGATTAATGTAATGTAACGATTAATATTTATTTAGTCATTTATTTTTGCCTTCATGGTTCACTGACAAGTTCTGTGAAGTAAATATGCTCACACATTACAAGAGAGATTTTGGAATGGGCATTATTTGATTTTAAAATAATTGAAGGAAACACACTATCTACTATTGTTTATTGAACATCAGTGTTGAACAACTGAAATTAAAGCACACATTTCCTTAGAAACGGTCACCTTGTTCTTATGATAAAATTATAATAAATAACTTGCACTTTTGGAAACAAAATAAATTATTTTTTTATGTTTTTCTTATTAAAAATAGTGACTCCACATGCGGTAGTGTGTTTCTAAAGGGAAAGTAATTGAAATAATTGACCTGAATAAATCATTTTGATCGGTTATAACTTCTGAATGTTGATTTCGATTACTTTTCGATTAATTGCCCAGCCCTATGACATGGTGTCAGAAAAATGGCTTCATACTATTTGCACAGGTGCCTAATCATTGTATATCTCTGATGGATACCACAATGTCCCATGAACATGGCCTCAGGTACCTGGTAACATTTGGGGAGCAGGTCTTTGCTGGCTGCAGGCAGGACACCAAGGAGCTGCTCAAACGGCATGAAGGGCTTCCCCAGGTCAAAAGTCAACTTCAGTCCAGCAATGTTGCGCACATCAGAGAGGAAAGGGGCATAGTGGTGTGGGTAATACCTAACACAGACACGGGCACACACAGACACATATTACAACAGTGCAGAAACTGGATAGAAATTCCATTACTACAACCTTTTATGTTTTTACGTGGTATTCAAATTAATTTTAGTTAATTTTAGGGACTGAATACAGACACACAGCTGGTGATAACATTTATTTGCCTGCCCCTCGGGACCCCCCCGCCCTGAACACTGATTATTACGCGCCTCACTTGATTCAGCTCAGCTGGAACAGATGTTTTGACATTTGAGTAAGAGACTGTGGTTATTTCTCAGACAGCATGAGAATCATTTGAGCATTTGATATTTGGGTTTAATGCCAAGTGTTAAGTGTGTTATATTTATAATTCATAACATGATTAAAGGTGACAGTGTGTCTGGCTGCCAGCTCAGTGTCACTGCAAACCAACCCTGCTGGGTGGGTGTAAAAATAACAAAGGTGATCCAATAATGCCTATGTAGTGCTGGTGAAGACACACTGTATAGTATGAATGTTAAAACAAAAAACAACAAAACAAAAACAAAGCCAACAAAAAAAACAGTGCATTATGATGCATTAGTTTTGTAATCGCAACTCAGTTGTTTCATTTATATAATTGGCTATAATAATAACCGCAACAGTGATTATTGTTTTTTTTGTTTTGTTATTATATTATTAAGTATGAACACGATTTTATTGACCAAAGACAGTAAAAATATCAATATCAACAAAAACACCAAAACACTGGAGTATTTATTTTTTTATCTTACCTTTTTTACCGTATAGATTAAGAACCAGTATATATTCAAAAATACAGATCTACATTAAGGGCAGGTTTCTTACCAGCTCCATGACTGGACTCCATGATAGTAGTAATGGAGGATCCACTGAATACCTTCCACATAGCAGCGAGCCTGGCTGGCCAAAAACTCACTGAAACACAAACATACCAAAAATAAAGGCTCTTGTAAAACTTAAGCAGTGATCATGACATTGTACAGAGTTTCGTCTTGTGTGTGTGCACACCACTAAGCTACTGTGACTGTAATTTCGAATGTATAGTGTTAATGATTAAAGTTAGTTAGTTTCCCTTCAGAAGACGACATGCAAATAAGCGTGTTTACAGATCGAAACTGTTTCTTTAATAAGGATATGAATTGTGTACTGAATATCTCAGATGCCCCATGAGTATAAGAATCAACCAAAGCTTCCAACAAGTGGTGGAATTATTAGATAATAGTTCATATTACTTTCCCTATAGTCTATACCAATTGGCTGAGATAACATCAAAACATCTTTAAATAACTATTAAATATGTCACATACTATAGATACCATGATTGTTGGACTATAGTTTTTTTTAGCAATATTAATCTCATTTCTACATTATTGAATTTAAACACCAATTCATGCAGTAAACTACTTTACTACTGAAACATTCTCGCACATGATGGGCTCCCCAATATGCAGCAACATATTTTGTACCATCTTCTATTGCTTAACAGCCAGTATTGCATGATGTTCCAATAAAACTCCTTGTAGTAACATTGTAAAGGTCAGTCACTCACTCTGAGACAACCTCAACGCCCATCTTAGTCATGTAGTATGTTCGCTTATACTGCCGGAACTCTGCCTCGAACATGTCCTCATCTTCACCATCCTCCTCGGCTCCTTCTTATGCAGAAAAGGGCAAAACATCTTAACATCTCAAAGGTTAACCTGAGAACAAACTGCGACTCCTCCAGCAACACATTCGCCTAAATCATAACTAACCTGTATCAAGGTTTCTAAACCAGTCCTTCCTACTTTGCACCTTTTCCCCCTTTTAATTTACATCCCAAACTTGATAAGACTGAATGAATCCTCAAGAAAACACACCATATAAGTACATTCCATTGTTTCACATCAGTCAATGAGTAAAATTAACCAGCAAAAAGGACCAAAAAGAACACAAAACTGTAAATTTTCAGTACGTACAGCTTTAGAGGTAATTAGCTAAATTGGATACTTTTGTTAGAGTTCTGTAAATGATGAACTAATTATTGAATTGTGGTTATTATGACTGCCTTTAAATTGGGTGGACATTTAACTAGCACTAAAACCTTAAGATCTACTGGTTCCTATTTGGATCCAATCATTAAATGTGCAGTAGCAAAACACCCAGTCTGAACTGAATGACCAAGGTTACAGTCGTGTGTGTGGGTGTGTACCTCTGCTTGTAGCACAGCGTGAATCCTTGCCTCCATCCAGAGCAGCCAGACAAAGAGAATCTTCACACAACTAAGAACAAAACAGAACTCCTGCTTAATTTAAACCACACAAGAAACACTCCAAGCAGAGCAATCCTTTAAAATTACCCAAATTAATTTACAGAGTTCCCCCTTTACCCCAAAACCCACAAACTAGAGCTCGGACATTAATGTAGCTAACAAAAGAGACCTTTACAGATTGATGGTGATTAACTGGGAATTCACTGGAAATCCCACAATAGCCCCTTCATTGAAGATGCCTGAGCATCTTCCTATGCACGCATCCTTGAAAGAAAAGCTGCTGCACATCAAAACGAACCCTTCAAACATGTGTATGCATCCAAAACGGACTTAAATGGACATGTTGCTCACAAAGCCCAAGAACGTGTGTTTCTTTTAAAACGGGCATATCCGGTTGTTAAATATTGGAGGCCAGGTACGACGGAATATTAATTAGAGTTAACAACTTTTATTATTTTAATTATTGGCAGAAACAGGGAATGGTGGAGATATGAAAATAAAATGATCAGACTTTATCGGTGGAAGATCAATCAGTGTGATGAACTTAAAATGTGGGTGTTGAATTTTGAGGCCTTTTAAACTTTAAGCATGCTTTGACTGCAGCTCCCAGGGGCCACGGCTGAAATCTTCAATAAAGCAGCAACTCCGTCTCGGTGTGACTCCATTTGATTTCTTGACTAAAAAACAGTTTCAGACTCTCGCTCCAATTCGCCACGACACCGACATGGAACGGAATCATAACGCCATGCCTAAAACATCACACACTCACCTCAAATCACGTTAAGTAATCACAAAAAGGGAGGTGTGTTGACTGAATTCTTCACTGAGCTATGCCTATAACCAGTTAACCCAGGTTAGTAAAAACACACCGTGAGGTCAGTGCAGGCTTCTGGTTTGGGAAACTGTTCTCGTTTCCTCACCTTGCTCTTCCTGCCGTTTTTGCTCTCTGCCTCCTCCGCTGCCAGACCAGCCGCTTCGTTCAGGTATTTATTCCCCACTTTACTCTCAAACCACTTCAAGTCCACGAACACCTCGCTAAAGTGCTCCCGGTCAAACTGGACAACAGAGAATAGAACAGAATTGTCTATAACAAGTTTGATTGCAACTATACATGATGAAAAAAGTGATAAAGCAATAATTTTTTATATTTTTATATTTCTTCACTTTATATTTTAATTTTTTTTCAGAGGTAGTTTCCTTGGAAAAACATTCATAGGATTTAAGCAGTACATGAATAAAATAGAACAGTTTGAATAAAATTGAAGGAAAGGACACATCTACACACTCACCTCAGAGAGCTTCTCGAAGTACTTCTCGAAGCGAGCCAGGTTAAGGTTGCCATTTTCATTCAAATATCCTAGAACCGTCCAGTCAGAGAGGAATTAAAACAGGCGCACGACACACATATCACTCGAGTGACGCTAGAGATACAACAGATGTTCTCACCATCCAGTGTGGGAAGGACGCTGATGTAGGTGCGATAAAGCAGCGGCAGAGCATCGTGGTTGATGTGCAGGTGAGGGAGGTGGGGGATGAAGTCGTTTCCTACCAAAAAACCCATCATTATCCAGTCATCTATTATCCGCTCCAGATCATACTCAAATGAGATTTTGTCCTGAGAGAGAGAGAGAGATACATTTTTAATCGCCAATAACATTTTCTTGTTATTTTTTCCCCCTCCACACATTTCCAATGATAATTTCCTATGATAAAGACATCACAACAAAATTTTCAACTGCATGGTACTACCTACCTGTGGTTTTCCACTATGCAAATGTAATACCTGTTACCAGGAACTAGTTTTCAAACCTACTCCCCTCCAAGTGAGCGGAGTAGGTACCAAAACACCACAGACTACTGTCTGGTCAGAGAGAATAATCAGCGATTCGGGATACTTCTTATCAAGCTTTCAAGCTTTCCATTGGGGGTTTCTGAGATAGGGATGCCAAGTTATAAATACAATTTAATCAATTTAATACAATATATTTTGACAAAAGTGGGGGGGATGGAATGACATTTTAGCAAAAGTGGGGGTTATTTTATAATTAATCCAAGCCAATATTATAGTATTGTCTTTTTAAATTAAAACGTATTTTGCACATGAGTAACTGCAACTGTTGACAGGAACAGTGTGTGTGTGTGTGTGTGTGTATGAGGAACAGAGAGAGAGGGAGAGTCAAGAATTAAAAGAATGTACGTTCATAGCAATGACAGAGTTAGTAGCCCTGTTTTGAAAATGTCTATTTGACAATGAAATGATAACCACAAAAATGGAAACCATAAAATTGGTTGAATAAAAATAAAAAAACAACAATGACCACAACTGGTTAAAGACATAAAAAAAAACTATCAACACTATCTTAGCAGCCATGGCAAATCCAGTCTAAGAAATTATGCTTGACTGATAAAACTCACTTACTCTTCTGGAGGAAAAGTGAAAGTGATCAATCGGTCATATGTGAACACACCACTGCACACACAGCACAAAATTCCTCCTCTGCATTTAAACCCATTCACCAAGAGAAGCAGCCATGAACTCGATACCGCGCTCAGGGTACCTCAGAGGTACCTAGCGGTCTTGGGGATCGAACCTACGGCTTTCTGATTACAGGGTGAGTGCTCTAACCACTGAGCCACCATCCGCTCAGCGGATCTGAGGGGTGTGGGGCGAGTGTTGTACAGCTTTCCTTGCGCGGTCGCGAAAAGTAGAGTAGACAGGAAAAGATCGAATTTTTGAATCGTTATCGAATTTTTGGAACGAGAATCGATATTGATCGGTGAATCGATTTTTTGAACCCAGCCCTACTCCTTAGTGTCCTCCACTGCTGTCGCATTGAACATGTCACCAGACACACCGATGGAAAATATACGAGGCACCAGGTACTAAAAAGTGAGTGACGTCAATCTGGTAACATGCAGTGTAAAAGCAACTGGGGAGTAAACAGTGCGTTTAGAACCTTTCACATTCTTATACCTCAAACATTTTTCAAAAAGGAAGAAAATTAGATTTTTCCACTGTACAAATCATTTATTATTAGGGATAAATCATATATTATTAGGGCTATTCTGATAAACATGGTTGTGAGACCACAGTATATTCCTACAGAAAACTGGACCATTAAAAAAATTATCAAAATTGATCGCACAGTTCCTCACCCTCACAGCAGAGAACTCATAGTCAATGTACTCCCTCATGAGTGACAGATGAAGGAGGTGGAATGTGGTCTCTTCTGGAGCTGTAATTCTGCAGGAAAAAATGTAAAAGTACTGCTTAAACCAGCATGAATATTACCAGTGCTTCTATTTTTTCTTTTATCTCTATTCTTACTTACCCGGGGTGAAGAAATGAAAACATATATATTCTGACACAAACACTCAGACAGACAATACAGGCCACACTAGACACAATTCCCCTCCACAAAAACAAACCTCTTCTGAGACTTTTTCCCCCCGAAGCGTACCTCCTCTCTGAGTAGAGAGAAGTGAGGCTCATGGCTGGTAAGACCAAGCATTATCTATACACAGAGAGCGAGAGGAAGAGAGAGAGTGAGAGACAGAGAGAAAATGTTTTCATAACATCACTAAAATGTCCAGAAAAGCACTAAAAACATACTCCAACAAAATTTTTGAGAAGGCAGGTACACATTCCGCAGTTTCACATTCTTAGTGTCTAACCAAAAGCCCAGGGTCACATTTTAACAACCTCACTGTAAACTCATTAACCTGAACTTTTTTAAATAGCCGACTTTTCCCCACAAACTGCTGCGCAGCAATGCAAAGGGCCCCCATACAAAACGAATGGACATTAAAAAGCAGTGTAATCTAACTCAGGGTCGAACTGCAATGCTTAGACATGCAAATGCACAAACAATACCCACCAGGTCAGCATCCAGGCCGTACAGGCAGTGTCGTGTGTTAGGGTCATGGCCTGGTTTGGCGATTTCTGAGCGAATAAACTCCATTATCTTATGCTCTCCCTCTCCAGGGGTCTACAAGGTAAAGCAGGATTAGAATGAGTTTAAGACACACACACACACACACACACACACACACACACTCATGCTGAGCTTAATTATCCTCACCTCATGACCAGATAAATACACTCTGACCCCCTGCCACATTCGGTCTGTAGAAAGCTTATTGTGGACAAAATATTTGAGCTGCTCCTGCAGCCTGGCCATGAACTCCGTTCCTGCAGGGGAGAAATATCAGATAGTAAGTGTGAATTTGTGCAGCTTCATCTTATCACTTCCATTCATGTATATATATAAATAAAACATGATCACTGACTGCTAAAAAACTCTCTTTGGCCACTTCATGAGAAGCTCCTCACTCAATATTTATTATTAGTGTACAGTTAGAGACTGCATTTTGTGTAGCTCTTCAGGCTCGTCAGGCAGTTGAGAGTGGTCCACTGCTCAAATTACTTCCAGTTAAGCAGTAGTTCTATGGTGGCCCCTTACACAGACGGGATATATAAAAGGTCATAAATTAGCAGCACTAGATGGAATTTAACTGTACCCTTAATTATAGGAGCTTTAAAGCAGATGGAGCTTATAAAGTGGCCAGTAATTGGAAATCAATGGATGTATCTAATAAAGACGAAGCTGCATACAAACCTGGTGTGATGCAGTTGGAGTCGAATCTGGCCTCTGTGGGTAAAACTTCGCCCTTCTCTAAAGCTTTCTTTATTTTGTCCTCTGCCTCCTTTGCAGATCTAGACAAAAAAAACAAAAAACTGTGCATTAGGCATTATGAACATACAAGATAAAAGTAAGTGGTGTTTCTCAGATTTAACATGTCAGTCAGAAGCAATGTCTGAAATGTCAGGGCTCACAAGATACCCTCCTTGGGGTGCAGAGACTCGAAAAGAACCAGTACTTTTTGCTCAAATTGAATCATATGAAAGATTTATTGGGACATCTGCAGATGGGGAGCAGGAGAAAAGAACCCAGAGACAGCAAAGTCTGCCTTCCCGTCCTAACCTGTTCCTGACCTGTTCACACAGAACACATATTTTTATACCCTGTCCTACGTAATCTCTAAGACGACCCCTCAGGAGGTGTAAAAAGTCAATTGGACCAAGTTATTGTCACTCATGCAGACTGAGCAGTACGTCACTTCTCGGACGACCCCAAATCTCCATAGTAACCCAAATCTCCTGT
>JBBMFX010000037.1:25412602-25426198 GCA_037832545.1 Rhabdalestes septentrionalis | reverse complement strand
AAAAAAGCTTGGTAACAATTTCCACACAGAAATTCATTGTAATATTTACAAAGGAATTCCTCGAGTAGAGTTTACGTTCTAGAATGTATTGTTGAGTCAACAATACCCACGTAGTTGTTTTATTATAAACTCCATTTTGCTTTTATCCGTTTAATTTACTCCAGATTATCATTATAGAAAATCTACGACACTGTGCCGCCATTAGGTGGGTATCGAACCCCGGATAACAGGGCCAACACTCATACCACTAAACTATCTGACTGCACGTTAACACTGGTTGCCAAACGTATTTCAATGTACATGCGAATGACCTGTGAATCGATTTCAGAGCAATAGATTGCTCCTTCTACGTCGCACGTAAAGCCCAGCGAATTGAGAGACTTCCTAAGAGATGGTTCGAGAAACACTCGTGGAAATGTAAACAACTTAGGTAAGATACATCTTAGAAAATCTTCTTAGCGCGCTAAGAGTGTTCGTTATCGAGAAACCAGGCCCAGCTCTGCCTCCGGTTCATTCTGCCTCACCTGTATGTTCTTCCTCCGTTGTTCTCTTTGTTGCACCTGTAGTTTCTTCCTCCATTGTTCCCTTTGTCGCACCTGTAGTTTCGTCCTGGCTTGTTCTCTTTGTCGCACCTGTAGGTTCTTCCTCCGTTGTTCTCTTTGTCGCACCTATTGTTTCTTCCTCCGTTGTTCTATTTGTCGCACCTGTAGGTTCTTCCTCCGTTGTTCTCTTTGTCGCACCTGTAGTTTCTTCCTCCATTGTTCCCTTTGTCGCACCTGTAGGTTCTTCCTCCGTTGTTCTCTTTGTCGCACCTCTATGTTCTTCCTCCGTTGTTCTCTTTGTCGCACCTGTAGGTTCTTCCTCCGTTGTTCTCTTTGTCGCACCTCTGGGTTCTTCCTCAGTGGTTCTCTTTGTCGCACCTGTAGGTTCTTCCTCCGTTGTTCTCTTTGTCGCACCTGTAGGTTCTTCCTCCATTGTTCTCTTTGTCGCACCTGTAGGTTCTTCCTCCATTGTTCCCTTTGTCGCACCTGTACATTCAGCCTCCAACTTTGTTGGTTTAGCTGCATCCTTTGGCTGAAATTGGAAGTATTAAAGTGTAAAACTCATTTTGAAAATGTCAAATTTACCTAAATATTTTAGCTGGAATAGATATTAAAATCTTATTGCTAACGGATAAACGTATTAATCGTTTAAACCATGTACTGAAATGTGCTGAATATTAAAAGTAGTATTCTGAAAGATCTATACCCTACTTGAGAAATACTGTATTCTATTACGCTTGTGCATTCTAGTCAGCTACATCACCAATAAATGTTACATGACATAAAAGGAAAAAATGGAAAATGGAAAGGAAAATTCACACCTGAATAAATTACTTCTTGGCTTTATTTTTTTAAATTGTAACTTTATCTGTTTTTTCATCTATTTGTAGTCTGATTCAAAACTGGTGTAAGTATTGGATTGTGTGTGAAAGTCACCTTCTTCTTTATGTCTTCACAATATTTTTTCTTTAGTTGTTTATTTGGGTCAGGTGTGTTGGGAGCAATGAAAACGTTAAAGGGGGGCCTGTGGGCCAGGGTGAGAACCCACTATATTTTTATAAATATAATTTAATCCAGATTGTCTTCTTGAAGAAAAAATTCAAAATAGGGCTATTTCAAATAGTAGGCTGCGAGACAATGTTTTATGACAGCACTTTACATTTAGGGAAAAGGCAGATGGGCCATCTATCATGCGAACATTTAAATGTGCCAGTCATCATCGCTTACAGAAAAGAACTGTAACCATTGCTCTGAATTCTGACATGCACAATAAAACTAAGTGCTGCAAAGCAACAGCTCCTCAAAAATAAAAGGACATCCAGGATACAGCACTGCATTTTCATCTCCAGATCACATATATCATACTTGTCTCTGCATCTACAGTCTAAAAATTGGGAAGTCTGTGATGTTTTGATTCTATGCACTGTTGGAAATTCCTGTTCAACTTTACAGCATATCAAATAAATACCTTAAACCCCAAGAGTAATCAATTGTAATGAAGTATTTGAAAGCTGTAGTGTCAGTTCACATTCTACTTGTGTCTTTATTCTGAATGGTAGGCGTGTGTGCTCTTTTTCTGCACCTCCTCTTGTGTCTTTATCGGATCTGGTGCAGTGGAGTTCTCCTGTTTGGCTGTGCTGTAAAAGGTTTCTATTTCTCCCAGAAGGTCATCCAGCCTTTCAATATATTTTTTTTTCAGGCATATCTTATATTCCTTGGTAATGATCTCCAGTGTATCCTTAATCTTAATTAGCAATTTGTTTTCATCTTGAGTTTGTTTGTATTTTTCTGGGATTTCTGTGGGAAATATCAGCACAGACTGAGAGTGAGTTACAGCTAGATAAACCAAATTTGAGGGGGACATATAACTTATTTCAGAGAGTAACACATGTTTATATGCACAATTTCCCTGAACCAAGACATTCACAGTTGTATAAAAGACTAGAACATCTTTTCTGCTCCAAAAGTCTAAGACATTTTGCCTTATATGACTTGTTTTGGTTTGTTAAATTGTTAGAAAAATATTTTTTACTGTAAAAAACTAAAATATTGCAAAAATGTTGCTTTGTGTCTTGGTGGAGCTGTGTTAGCATTTTCATTCTTCAATTATTCAGAGTGATTTTGGCCCTGTTCAAGTTTTCTTTAGCTTACATGTAATAGGAACACTAGACCTCAATCAGACTGTGGTATTGACAGGATTGAGGCTAGACAGAGACGTAGTTAGATTTAGACTAATGCCCCACCATCTATGTGCATGAAAACATGGTGTTGCAAACCTGTATGCTCAGACTCACCTGTTCCCTCTACCCCACCTCTATGTTCAGCCTTTCCATCCGCTGTTGGCTTTGGTTGTGCATTCTCTGGCTGAAAGGTGAAAGGAATGAGAAAGTTTATGAATTTAACTTCAGTATTTAGGATGGGTTAATTTGGAGTAAATATTAAAGAGTTTATTCATAGAATTTTGAGAGATTAATTCATTCATTTTCTGTAACTGCTTAATCCTTACTAGGGTTGTGGGTACGCAGAGCCTATCCCAGGGTCAACAGGTGAAAGGCAGGGACTTACCCTGGGCGGGGCATGAGTTCCAACAAGTTAAACCCAATTTGACAGAATTGGTATTTGCCTCTGAGGAAGCCCTCTGTTCAAAGAATTTTTGGATGGAGTTTATATTCTTGGATTTGTATGCGATCATAGTGAAAGTGATGAAAATTTTAAGGGTACATATTTAGGGTTTAATGTAGTCTTTCTGCTTCCATTAAGGTTTACATGAGATCTATTTGAGAACGGCAAGAAAATTCTCTGGCTCACTGAACATCTGGACATTGACAGTTTTTAACTAGGCTGAGAAGAACAGAACTGCAGCATGTGCATTAAGGCAGTAAGGTAGTAAAATTACCTAAAGGGGTCCTACCAGCCAAAGGTTTTATGGGAATTTGTCAAGGGTCAGGGGCCAGGTGGTCAGTAAATAATCAGTTATTGTAGAAGCAGAGGACAAATAGGCTGGCACATGTGTACAAATAATCTAAAAGGAACAGGGAGCAGAAAAGTACTGAGAATTGATTTGAACATTCAACTCAATTTTTATTGGCTAAAGGCTGTGGGTGTAACACTATGGAGGGGCTATAAAAGTGAACTGGAGTGGCAGATGGCCAGAGGAGGAGTGATCAGCCTCTCTCCTGGACCAAGGAGTCTGCTTTATTCAAATAAAGTTGAAGAGCTGCATTTGTCCCTGACTGCATTTGATTTTTAAATTAATGTTTTAGATATTTGTTTTATTTTCAGACACAGCAAAAGTGACCATTCTGTCATATATGAACCACAGCACACAGTGTGAACACCACTCAATTCTTTCCTGCTTTTAATCCATACACCTAGTGAAAAAGTGGGTAGCCAGGAACACAGTGCCTAGGAAGCGATAGTTGGACTAGAGGGGAGCAGGGGGAGCTAGAGCTCCCCTAGTGGTGACCTGAGCTCCCTGGAAACATGATTTGTGAATTTTTTGGGAGCTCTAACATATTGATATAATGCCATGCTGGGTGTGGATTTTCTCACAGATGTAAAATAATTCAAATAAAATGATATATTGGAGCAAAATCTTAACTCCTGAAACTTCTTCTAATTCAGAAAAACAAACGTAGTCAAGGAAATGCAGTTTGCTGCTTTAATGAAGAATGAAGCAGACTCATTGTCCTTGGAAGCAGTGATCAGATGTTCTCCTTTCACAATTCATAAACTCAGGTTAAATAAACCTTTAGACACATCACACCTTTTTGGAGAACACCCACTCTTTGGGTCTCTGCCAATAAGATTATTCATTGAATATTCAAATCCCCACCTTTCTTCCAATATCTCCACCTTCCCCAGTGATTTTCAGTACACAAGAGGTCAGATATCACATAATATTCTCCTGTCATGAGTGGTCAACAATGAACTTTTTCCTTTTACCATGCCTAGGAGCATCTAATGGATGATTCTATGTGTGCAAAGATTCTACATGTTTTCTTGGCCCCAGGTGTCTACATGGACCCCAGACCCTGAATGGCCCACTGTTCATGCCCATCCTTGTAAATACATATCCTGACCTAGAAACACACTCATGATTACTTTGCCAATCCGCCTCTAGGTGGGTTTTCTCAGCTTGAACAGAATTTAAGTTTGTGGCATTCTGAATAATTTTTCTAGCCCATTTCAAGAGGTCAAAGTGCACATCTGGAAAACACCCGGAGAAACCCTTCCAATTTCTCACTCTGAATAAATAGCCTTTTTTATCATTCATATTTCCATTTCCGCCCTCTGGATCACCTTCTGTTTGCTTTTCATCATAGCCACTCAACAAATGCCATCTTGAACACTCTGGCCCTTTACCCATCTAAACAAAAGGGACACTTGTGAGAATGCTGTTCATAAACTTCAGCATTCAACACCATTATTTCTAAGCATCTGGCTTTTTCCTAAGCCTAAACACATTCTGCTGCAACTGAAACTATACACATGAAACTGCTGTTGATTTTATAGATGGAATATGAATGACACCATGAAACCTTGGGTAAAAATGATTACTTACTTGGTGATTTATTTGGATTGCTGACCTGAAAATTAAAATCAAAACATGTTTATATACAGGGATATAAAATACATGAGCAAAATAATCTTTCAAGCGACACTCTGGAAGGGTGGCCTTAGATTACTAAGAATAATAATGATCTAAAAAAAAGCAGCAACATGGCATATGTAATGTTGTGTCATATAAATAATACACCTAACTCTTAAGTGTAAGTATTTTTTTTCCATATGTTTTTCCAGTTTGATGACTTAATCATTTTACGTTTTTCCTCACTTCCCTCACCTTCAACCTGCTCACTATGTGCTCGAACCTGCATTCCGTAAATCTGATATGGTATCAACTGTACAAATGTTATGCAAATAAGTCTGATTTTAAAAAAACAGATGACAGATGTCCAGCTTGAACTTACAAGTTCATTGTAAGGGTGCAGCCAGAGACTGGGCGGCTAGACCCTCTGTGATTAGAAGGCACCTTGTGTGGACTTCAGCGTGGACATAATTCAAGTCTTGTGGTTATAAATCTTACCCTGAAACTTAACTCTTGCTGTAATATTGAGTTGATTGCTCATTCGGTTTGACCTTTGCCCATGCACATTTTTTGTTAGTTTAGATTTTTTGCTCCTGTCCATGCCTGTTCTCTTTATCAAGAAAAAAAATAAAAAAAATGATTTTTAAGTATTATGTTGGTGTACATTTTTGAGCAGCCTATTTGTATTATATTAGGTGTCAGTTTGAACCTTTGACAAAAGCCATGTTTTTATTTGTATGTGCACCAGACATCTACACCTAAATACTGAATAACATCGGGCATAAGCAGCAAATACCATACCGTTCCAAAATCTATCATCACCTAAACTCTTGTATTAAAGTGCAGAAGTGCATTTCAAAATGGTACATACATTTTCACTATAAAATAATGATAGTAATAATAGAGTAAACTAAAAATCATAGGATAAATACCAGAGTGTTTATCCAATTTGTAACTTTCTCCAGTTCATCTTGGTTCCTTGAGCAGTGCAGTAAACCTTTATCCTCGTCGAACAGACAGTCAACAGTGAGTGTGTTCTCTCTGGTTACATTTATGCTGCTGTCTGGTACAATGTCCTCAGGGCTAATTGTGACATGGAGAACCACTAAAACAACAGGCTTGAAGTAGTCTGTAGCAAAAAATTACAAAACACACTTTCACAAACATATAGAACCGGAGAGTATGTGTCAGCATGTGTCAGAACAGTGGTTCACAAACCAGACATGCAAATTATAGGGGTTTTCCACTGACTCGTTCCAGCTCGGTTCAGTTCAGTTTGATTCTACCCCTGTTTGAGAGCAATCAGTTGTAGTGGAAAATTGTTGGCTGGAAACAGATTAGAACCGAACTGAATCAAACCGAACCGAGCTGGTACCATTCAGCGGCCAAGGTGGTACCAAGGATGGTACCGGGTTCCAGGTACCAGGTACTAGAGTTTAGCTAGTAGAGTCTAACTGAACCGAGCTGGTACCAGTCAGTGAAAAGCCCCCTTAAATGAGCACTGTGATACGTCCGAACAGACCCCACTATTGTTTTTTGTATGATCATTTTTTTTATTCTGTTCTCAAGTGTCTTAATTAATTAAAAAATAAAATTTACACTTGTTTTTATTGTTTGTGAATATTTTTAATGATTTTATTTAAAGTCACTTTGAATTACTATTTTGTAGTAAGTGTGCTACAGTATAAACTTGCATTGCCTTGCCTTGCAGTGTAATAGACTAGATAATATGAGAAAAGGAAAAGATTCATAAGATAATTTTTCACCTACTTCAATTAAACAACAAGTAAGTACAAAGTATTACTCATATGATACTCGTACTCGTCAAAAGTGCTTTATCCGTACTGGATACTCGTTTCAGCCGAGTATCCGGCTCATCCCTATAAACAACCTAACAATGCAAAAATAGTTTTGGAGAAAAATCTGCTTTGTCATTGAACCTGAAAATACCTTTGAAAATAAACATAATGACGCAGTCTCCATGCTACAATAATAATGATAGAAGCAAAGTTTTTCTCTGTGGGGACATTATTAGTACAATTTGACTGTATTATTTGGGTCCCACTTCAAAAATTGCTCATAAGAAATGTTATATTGATCTGATCAAGTGATTACAAAGATACACTGCACTGGATACTAACATACACAAATTAATGTTTAGAATGATCACACCACTGTGTACCTGATAAACTCTGAAGTTTCTGTAGACTTGCATTAATATCAGATCCAACTCGAGAAACGGCACTACAGAAAACTAGAATGACATCACACTTCTCCATGATAGACACTTCCTTCAGATGGGGAGTGTGTTTTTTGAGGTTATCTATGAACTGATGATCTGAACCCAGTATCTTTCCATAGACAATGCGCCGGAACTTTAGATTTCCTGGAAAGAGAAATTACACACCATCATTTTCCATAAATCCTTTGCTTTGCTTCTTATGTGTATTTGTTTTTTTAAGGCACACATGAAGTAGCAATCTGGTTTTCAAAACATAGTTCATAACATTTTGCATTTGATTAGATAAATATATATTCCTGGATTTGAAGGCAGCTGGTAATAATGAACAAACTTGAAATCACAGGAATTTGTTAATGTGCAACACCTTACGTGTGTACTAAAATCATTTCATTTAATATCTGTAAACTGGCCAGTTATGGGGGTGCTATTACACATTTCAGTTCACAGTGGAAAGAAACACTGCACAAAAAAATAAAGGGAACACTTAAACAACACAATGTAACTCCTAGTCAATCACACTTCTGTGAAATCAAACTGTCCACTTAGAGAGCAACACTGATTGACAATCAATTTCATATGCGGTTGTGCAAATGAAACAGACAACAGGAGGAAATGATAGGCAATTATGAAGACATCCCAAATAAAGGAGTGGTTCTGCAGGTGGTCACCACAGACCACTTCTCTGTTCCTATGCTTTCTGGCTGTTCCTATGTTTTCTGGTCATTTTTGAATGCTGGCGGTGCTTTCACTCTAGTGATAGCAAGAGACAGAGTCTACAACCCACACAAGTGCCTCAGGTAGTGCAGCTCATCCAGGATATTGCAGCTCATCAATGCGAACTGTGGCAAGAAGGTTTGCTGTGTCTGTCTGCGTAGTGTCCAGTGCATGGAGGCGCTACCAGGAGACAGATCAGTACATCAGGAGGCCGTAGGAGGGCAACAACCCAACAGCAGGACTGCTATCTCCGCCTTTGTGCAAGGAGTAGCAGGAGGAGCAGTGCCAGAGCCCTGCAAAATGACATCCAGTGGGCCACAAGTGTGCATGTGTCTGCTCAAATGGTCAAAAACAGACTCCATGAGAGAGGTATGAGGGTCCAAAATCCACAGGTGGGGGTTGTGCTTACAGCCCAATGTGCAGGATGTTTGGAACTTGCCAGAGAAAACCAAGATGGACAAATTCGCCACTGGCTCCCTGTGCTCTTCACAGATTAAAGCAAGTTCACACTGAGCACATGTGACAGACATGACAGAGTCTGGAGACATTGTGGGAGATGTTCTGCTGCCTGCAACATCCTCCAGCATGACTGGTTTGGCAGTGGGTCAGTAATGGTGTGGGGTGGCATTTCTCTGGGGGGCTGCACAGCCCTCCATGTGCTTGCCTGAGGTAACCTGAATGCCATTAAGTACCGAGACGAGATCTCAGACACCTTGTGAGACCATATGCTGGTGTGGGTGGCCCTGGGTTCCTCCAAATGCAAGACAATGCTAGACCTCATGTGGCTGGAGTGTGTCAGCAGTTCCTGTAAGACAAAGGCATTGATGCTATGGACTGGCCTGCCTGTTCCCCAGACCTGAATCAAACTGAGCACATCTATAGCATCATGTCTCGCTCCATTCACCAATGCCACATTGCACCACACACTTTGCAGGAGACGGCAGATGCTTTTGTCCAGGTCTGGGAGGAGATCCCCCAGGAGACCACGTGCCACCTTATCAGCAGCATGCCAAGGCATTGTAGGAGGTCATACAGGCAGGTGGAGGCCACACACACGACTGAGCCTCATTTGGACTGGTTTTAAGGACCTAACATGAAAGTTGGATCAGACTGTAATGTGTTTTTCCACTTTCATTTTGAGTGAGGCTCCAAATTCAGACCTCCATGTGTTGATAAATGATAAATGTATTTAATAAGTATTTCATTCTTATTTTTATGTTCCCTTTACTTTTTTGAGCAGTGTACATTGTAGTCTGCATTGGCAAATTGCCATATGTCACCTACTCTTGTTCTCTTAATGAGTGACACAGAATTTTCAAATATAAGCTCACCTGTCCCCTTTGGTACAGTTGGTCTCCATGAACTGGCCATCTTGTCCAGAAAGCTGTAGTTTCTTTTTTTCAGCAATTTAATACAATGAGAGCTGTTTTAATGTATTTTAAATGCAAATGTTATTAATAAACCTGGATAAACAAATAAAGATTAAGGCTTTACAAACCTATGTACACTGGGTAACAATGTGTTGACTTAAACCGTTGTAAGAGTACATATGGAAGAAAGAGTTTACTGCAAGAACAAGTAGCATACACACATAGGAAGTAAATAACTGTGTTACAAAGTGTTATTGTATATGCACAAATCAGTAAGTAATTTGTGAAGTCTGTGGAGTACTGTGATGTCCATTCAATCCCTACTGGAAGATGTGCTCACACATACGACTCTTGTGAGGACCTTCCCTGACAGTTAATAATGCAGCTCATTGATGCAGTGCCCAATCCTAAACCTAACACTAAAATTAACCTCATAGTGATAAGCAATATTTTTTAAAAATTCTTTTTATAAAAACATAACCCACAAGGCCAAAACTGTCTGATCTTGCTATCATTGTCTGGACATTTAACAATATAGTCTCCACTATAGGACAATGATAAATGACAGTAAGATATTTCCCTATTCCATCCATTGCTTCCAAAAATGAAAACTAAATCCATTTCCTACATTAAAGTTTTATATTATTTTTAACCATGCCTCAGTATCACTATACTCATTACCATTACTGCAGCAAGTGTCCAATTATTATTACTTTAATAAATTCAGGTTTGCCACATTATTAAAAAATAGATCAAATTTCTATAAAACACACACAAAAAAAATTAAACATTGTGTGGCAGTAATGACACAAATCTGTCAAAATCAAAACTTAGTTTCAGGAAAATGAGCATGGCAGGTAAAAAGGTCTTAAATGTCTAAGATGCAAGTCATTTTAAAAATGTCATGCTTGAAATCTCTGAAACTTAGCTTTCATGAGAAACACCCATAAATATGTTCACTAATGAATGTCTATGGTATTACTATGGTAATAGGCAAAGAAATAGTTAATTAAGCTGAATAAATAAAAATTGCATTTTCTGTAAGGCAGAGGCTGCGACTTACCTCAACAGCTCCAGGTAGGTGTGTCTTGTAGAAATATTTTCACTTTTAATTTTACACTGCAATGACTCTTTACTGCCCCAGGCAGTTCCTGTATAGAGCTTACCCTCCAAATTCTGTTGCTGCTTTCTGTTCTTTTAATCACCTGAAATTTGTCTAATGTTCAAATAGTGTGTGACAGATTACCTAGAATTTGAATCTGAAAGTGTGTTAATTTTTCTGTTCTTTTACAGGAGTGAGGAGTGGAAAGTCATTGAGTCTTTTTGCAGGCAGATGATTTCCTGAATGGTTTTCATTGTTGGATGTTAAAGGTTGAGTGTAGAAGATGTTGAACTGGTCTGCTGAGATGACAAGCATTCTGAAGAAGGAACAACTGCCATTATGTTTATACCAGCCAGACTGGTCATTCACACACAGACATGTACTGGTGCTGAATTTTTGATTCTCATTTGTTCTGTTGAACAAGCCACATGAAATTATACATGTCAGCAAAGGTTTCCTAAGTTTTCCCTGAGGTGGATCTTGAGATATTCAAATGTCAATGGATTTCCTAGTGGCTAACCCACAATTCTTAATTTGCCCAAAAAAGTTGTCATCCCCAGTTTGGTGGGTGCTAGTGTTATAGGACATGCCAGACACGAGGCACAAACCTCTTATTCCATATCAAACCTTTGACAAAAAGCATACAAAGAAAAACATATTCTCTCTTAGACTGCACTCATTATGCAATTAAAAATTTACAGCAGACACTCTTATTTAGAACAAATTACAAAGTGCAGTGTGGTTGAGGCTCCTCATACCTGCTAGCCTAGACATCTCCACTAGGGACATTTGAGATCACACATTCACAGAATTCATTTTTTGATTTGTGATGTTTAGTGTTGTTAGTTTATGACATTCAGTTGTTAACATAAGTGCTCAGCGAGTGAAGAGGAGGATCTTCAACCAACATTAGAAGTTCTGACATTCACTTCGTTTCACCACTTTATAAAAAATCTTGATGAATGTCTTTGATATTTAAAAAGAGGTGGCTAGAGTTGAGCTGTGCTTGATGTTCTAAGAGAGCAGAGCTGTGATCCATTGTCTGATCAGAGCTAATTGGTCAAAAGGAGCTGGACATATTATGCAGTACTCACATTTTGTATCCTTTTGTATTTCCATTTTGTATCTCTACTGCTCCCACTCAAAGTGGGAAAAAAAACGTATCGATGTAATTGATGATGTAAATCAAAGTACTACATGTCTGCTAACTAGTGATGTTTGTAACTACGGTCTATTTTACTCATGAGGTCGTCTTGTAGTCATTCTGTGACTTCGGCGCTTAGAGGGTTATGTACATACATAATATTATGTGCGTGACAAAATGTGTTAACAGGAACAGCCAACCTCACAGCACGAAATAACCACTTTAGTATGTCCCTGAATCCTCGTTTATCTCTTAAACTACTAAAACCCTTTCTGTCCAGTCACGCCTATAACTCACTTCCACCGTCCAGCATGGACATGCAGAACATCAATATTCATGCCAGCTGTGATAATTAATACATTTTGCTAATAAAGTAGCAAAATGGACATTTGGTAAATACTTATTAATTTCAGGATTCCTGAAGAAGACTGGGATCAGATGAGGATTTCATAAAGAAGCTGAGAACTATAAACACGCCTGGAGGAGGTGTCTGAGGTGGAGGAGTGTGACATCATTCTGATCTTCTGTTCTCAAGCTGGAACTGACATTGAAGCAATCCTGCAGAACCTTCAGGATTTATCAGGTACAGAAAAGGGAGAAAGATTAAATATTCTCTAGAATGAAAAGACACACAAATACATCCTTTTCTAGAATAAACAGCTCTGTCTTGGAGGACGCAAGACCACCAGTGAAAGAAGAAATCCAGGCTTGATTCCCTGAAGAAAAACTGTTTTATGTTAAATGTCCTGAAGAAAAGCAAGGATTAAACAATTCTCTCTAGAATTATGAAATACAGCAAAGAAAGTAGACATTTTATCAGAGGATGGAATTCAGGTAGATAAATATTTTTCCTTTTTTAATATGTAGTAGGGTTTAGATTCTCTGCCTGAGCCCAAACCTGAAACCGGCTCGAGGATAGTGGCAGGAAATTTCAGCCCCAGCTAGTTACCGCCCAGGTGAGAGTGCATGAGCTGCTCAGGACACAGTTAACTGTACAGAGACTGAGCCACCTCACACTCCACAAACACCATGGTGGGGACCAAAACAGCAAGGCATGGATGGGGGTGCCTCTGGGGGTCTCCCCCAGTGATTTTTAGGGCCTTGTTTTTATGAAATATATATTTTTTGGTGATTGAGTTCTGCTTACACACCTGCCCTCATTCAGGTGTACATTTTTGACAAATAAAGAATTACATTTACTGTAAGGCAGAGTCTCTCTTGCTACTCACCTCTGGCTGCAGTCTTGGCGGGTGTGTCATGTGGAAATATATTCACTTTTAATTGCACATTACAGTGCCTTTTTACTACCCCTGCAGCTCACTGTTTAGAGCTCACTCAACAATGCTGTTTGCTTATCTCAACTCTTTTATGAGCTAAAATTGTTCAATTCTTCGGTTAAAATTTTAAATGATTTTGACTCTGATAGTACGTGATGTTTTATCAGTTATTTTACAAGTGAGACTGGAGAGGAATTTATATATTTTTTATGTCAAAGGTTTTGTTCAGAAGCTGTAAAACGGGTCTGTTTAGATGAGGAGCATTCTGAGGAAGGAACGGGGAACCCATTTTCTGATTGTTGATTTAACCTTTGTTTACAGTTTTGATTGTAGCTAAATTTTAGTCAGACTCCAAATAAACAAAATTTGATCCAAAATAGTGACTTTACAGGAAAAATATTTTTGTCATTTAATGTTAGATCAAGTTAAAAGGTTTTTGGAATACAAGTAAACCTGAGATGTTTTGGCACAGCGATAAGGTTTGAGTAATATAATATATAATATTATAATATATAGGGATGAGCCGGATACTGAAACGAGTATCTGGTACGGATAAAGCACTTTTGACGAGTACGAGTATCATACGAGTAATACGAGTCAATATCTGTGCTCGG
>JBBMFX010000037.1:25331599-25348684 GCA_037832545.1 Rhabdalestes septentrionalis | reverse complement strand
AAGGCAACATTTATAGTATTACTTTATCTGAAAAAAGTGAATGGTGATCAGGGAGCTTACACATCAGTTATATAAACCTGAAGCATCAGAATCGGCATCGGTCTCGGCCGATCACCCAGACAAAAAATCGGTACTTGGTATCAGTGGCAAAAATCCTGATCGGAGCATCCCTACTAAATACTAGTGTTTTTTGCAATATTCAGGTATATTACAAACATGACTGACTGATTACATGTCATGGACTACATGAATGGAAATGTGTACATTATAACAAATAATGTTTTGCCAAACCATTCACCTGGGATCCAATTAAAAAAATCCAACTTGAAATTCCATTGTGTTGTGTTGAATGAACTCTGTCATAAAAAAGTCATGATTTTAGGATTTTTTAGTATGGGTTGCCACAACCAAGCTTCACATCTCTGAAATACTAATTTCAGTTTATGTACGTTTTGCAATCATTTCACGAAATTTAATGTCCATTCATTTCAGTACCCCCTGTAGTTACAGACTTGATATTAATGAGAAATTTAAGGTCTCCCCACTTTTATTTGGATGAGTGAACTTGCTGTAAGATGAGGATTAACTGCTGAGCCAGGTGTTTGCATGTGTGTGAGTATCAGACTGCAGTCTCAGATTCTGTGACCGGCTTTGTATTGCAATGTAATGACTCTTGCATTGAGAAATGAAAGCAATCTATCAGACACTGACCATAGACACTGATCATATGTGCTAGTCGTTTATAATGTAGTAGGTCAGGGTTAAACACTGGGACAAATTCTGCTTAGAGCAAATCAGACTTCACATGACCGTGTGTAGCAATGTGTAAATCAGGACACATGAGATGGTTTGCAGTAAGGGGGGTTACAGACCAAAACCCTGCAGGAAAGTTTGGAAGGAGATTTAAAACTTCATTCAGGAATCCAGGCCAGTTTAATCTCCTGCAGTGACAGATTTTGAATAATGGCTACACTAATACAATTCATTAATACCTATTACCATTCACATTTTCTCTTTAAAAAAAGGGTCCTAAATTGTCTTTGTTGTGAAAATACAGCTCTAGGGGAAATGTTTAATATAGAATCCTTCCACTTGTACTTGATCTTTTAAAGGGCTTGTGCAATCAGACATTATGATAAAACTAAATATTGTGTTTGTCCCCCTCATGCGGCCTATACAGCTATGACCCATTAAATCATGGCCTCCACAAGACCTCTGATGGTGTACATTGGTGTCTGGCACCCAGATGTTAGCAGCAGATCCTTTAAGTCCTATCAGACTAATTTGTCCAGAACCTCCCGTTCAGATTTAGACTGGGAGAAAGTGGAGGCCAAGTCAACATTTTTTTGCTGTGGGGCAGGGTGCACTGCAAAAAGAGGTCAATTTCATCAGGGAATGCACTGGCCATGAAATATCTGACCTTGATCTGCAACAACGTGTAGGTAGGAGATATGTGTCAGAGTAACATACACATGAATGCCATGACACAAGGTTTGCCAGCAGAACAGTGCCCAGATTATCACACTGCTTTCACCAAACCCCTTTCCATAGTGCACCCTGGTGCCATCTCTTCTCCAGGTAAGGGATGCACACATGTCCAGTCATCCACATGATGCAAAAGATGTATATGGACTGGTGATGTAAAAATGAATTATGACTTTTTGGTACATAAAACTCTTTTTTGCACATGGCTGAATTCAAGGACTCAGTGGTTTCTCCTCTGAACCACCCAGCTCTCACCTGTGTTCTCGCATTTTCAAATTGTCCATCTCCAACTGTCATGTGCCGCTGCCCTATTTCAAAGCAGCCAGCACCACCCCACTTCCAAAGAAGGACAGAATTACATGGCTGAATGATCATGGACCCAATGCCCTGGCACTTTGAAAGACACATCCTGTCCTCAATCCAATCACAGGCCCCCATCTTCAACAGTCAACCACTCCATAGATGATGCTGTTAACCTCGGCCTCCATTACATCTTACAGCTCCAGGACATGTCCAGCACCTGTCAGGGTTTTGTTTGTAGATTTCAGCTTTCAGTACTACCTTCTGTGTCTGGACCATAGACTTCCTGACCAAGACGCTGGGCGCCCGGCTGTCTTCCTCCCTCACCACTGGAGCTCCACACGTTCTCTCTGTATCAGAATGACAGCACAACTAGCAGCTAGTCCATTAAACTTGACAGGTTTGCTGATAACATAAAGGTCCCAAGCCTCATCAAAACCAACAATGATTTGGCCTATATGAGCAGTGTGCCATGGCTGGTGGCCTTACGGTTAGGGAGCTGCCCTTATGATTGGAATGTCATGGGTTCATATCCTAAGACTGCCAGTATCACCACTGAGGCACCCTAGAGCAAAGTACCATCTCCGCCATGTCATTGGCTGCCCAATGCTTCATTTGGTGAATGGGTTACATACAAAAAGAATGCCACATTGTTCTGTAGTGTGTTCCTGCATCACTAAAAGGGCCATGGCTTTAAAGTGTACAGTAACATGACCATTCTTACATAAATGAACACACCACATCATACAGGTGTGAACAGCAAAAAAATTCTTCATCTTCATTTAATCCATTCACCAAGTGAAGCAGCAATCGGTCTTGGGGAGCAGTGTGTGAGGATGGTACCTTGGTCAAGGATAGCTCAGCGGTGCCACTAGCACGCTTACGATTGAAATGCCTTAACCAATAGGCCACCAGCTGCCCAAATGTCAGAAGTGGGCTTGGAACCCATGCCTTCAGGGGAGACTGCAACCTGACCACAGAGCATTAGACCACTCAGCAATCCAGATACATTACTTACTTACTGGCAGCAGGGTGGGAGAAACTGACCTAGAGCTCAATGTCGACTAGCTAGTGAGGGTGGTCACAAACGTCTGGAATCTTCACATGCCCCAATGCTCTTAGCAGTAAATCTTTCTGGGTACCACAATCACAAATGACCTTAAATGGGAGACACACTCATTTGATGTCATCAAGTAAACTCACGCAGACTGTGACAGAATATGAAAGTCTCCTCAATAATCTGCAAGCATTTCTATAGGGCCACCAACAAGAATGACCTCACCTCCTCGATCACTGTATGGTAACCCTCTGCCCACATCAAACCCAGACTGGAACATATTGTGCAAACACCTAGCCAGCTCAGTGGCCAAGAACAGGTGTCAGTGAATGTTTAGCATGGTGCCAAATCCAGGAACAAAGTTATTATGACAGTGGTGGAGCCATCATACCTGGCCTGCTGCCAGAACCCATTCATTTGGCTGCAGGTTCTGTTCCATTAAGATCAGGATCAGCAGACCCCTGTGCCCCACCCCAGTGCCCATGCACATGCTTTTCTCTCACACTTCTCTCTCTCTTACTTCTTAATCTTAGAGTGCTTTTTAATTTCTCATTCTATTGAATTCTTGATTTCTCATTTCCCTGCACTGTATCATTGAGAGAAATTCCTGTGTACATTGTACATTTTGTGAATAAAGTTTTTCTATTCTATTCTCTTCTCTTCTATTCTATTCTATTCTATTCTATTCTATTCTAAACAACACAATGCACAATGTTTTAAAAAAAGAAAAAAATATTTCATGAAAATGATTGGAAAGGGGCTCTTTACACTTGCATATCTTATTTACAATGCATTTAAAGCTTCTTAAGGTAGTTCTCCTTCTGTGGCCTTAAAATAACTTCAAATAACTATTTTGGCATCTCTAAGTATGCAATAATCTAGTGAATGCTGCAGTGACTGTACTGCTCTTTCAGCCATTGCTGATTAGGCCTTTAAGGATGAAACTGATTCAGTGACTATAAATGTTCTCTACACATATACTGTGCCGAA
Source organism: Rhabdalestes septentrionalis (assembly GCA_037832545.1). Taxonomy (NCBI): domain Eukaryota; kingdom Metazoa; phylum Chordata; class Actinopteri; order Characiformes; family Alestidae; genus Rhabdalestes; species Rhabdalestes septentrionalis. The sequence goes on along the minus strand of JBBMFX010000037.1, from coordinate 25,344,852 downwards.
TGGGGGTTGGTAGCATACCAGCTTAATTCGGATTATAACAAACTAAAGGATGCATGGAAATATTTCTCTTTCAGTCAGCTGCATAGTGTTTATGAGTCTTTAATTGCTTCATAGCTTCATATTTTCACTCTGAAAACATGGTGCCACCGTTTTTATGGTTAAAACATATCCCGGTTTGCATGTGTTCCCTGAGAATCTGTTCCTGCTGCACAGGCACTTCTCAGCAAAACAAACCTTGGCTTTTATGCAAAACAAAGACCTTATCTGTATAGATTCCGTGCTGTAAAATGTATAAGTATGGAGAATTGAATTTGTTGAATCTGAGGGAAACCTGAAGCCCACAAATTCACTGAACTGTTGAATCCATAATAATAAAAATACTTTTAGAAATAAATATATAAATAAACCACGTACAGTAATGTGAAAGGAAATGAAGACTCTTCCACACCAATCATTATCATTCTAAAGTTCCCCGTTGCCTTTAGAAGAAGAACTGACAAAACAAATGGACCAAAAGGGGCAGAACATTGTAGAGACTCGCTCACAATTAGAGTTACGTCGCACCAAACCAATGTCTGAGTTTGCAGTCTGACTGCTGAGGACAAGAGAATGGGGCTTACAGCCTTCAATAAACTCACTCTACGGGAAAACGACTGCTTTACACAGAACAATCCTACAATCCTCAGCCTGACTCTGCATTGTGGAAACTGGGCTGATTAGAATTATGAACAAGATATGAGACCAAGTTGATTCTAGGTTTTGTGGAAAATGTGATTATGCAACTGCCACAAACCACTGCCATGCTTTGAAGGCTCTGACTAAAGTAAAATCCTCAATTAAAGCACATCAATGTGGTATCTGATTTATTCATTCCACCAGAATGAAAATGTCTTAGGATCTCGAAATCTTTCTTAAGAATTCTGGTCACATGTATGGTAATGTAACTAGGATAAGACAAAAAGCCATACACATACACACTATGTTTGAAAATGGTGGCAAGGGCTCCTCCAGGCAGGATTTATGGCTGAATCTAAAATGGCTTCCTTTTCCAAGCATAGTGCACTACATGAGGCCTAGACTATAAACATTTGCACCTATGATGCACAGTACATGACCAGTATAGAGTCAACTGGTGCTTGCAGAGCAAGGAGATCTATCCTTTTAAGAAATAAAAGCTATGGAAACACAATGTATTGAAGCCATTGATGCATAGATGATTTCTTGGGGTATCATTACAATTGAGGTGATTCTGCAGGACCAGACTGGGTTCACTTTAACTCTGTTTAGTGCACCGACTGAGTGTCTGATATCAGACAGAAGAGATCCGTTTTATCAGTGAAAGAGATTCTGGGGATTGAGAAGTGGCTTACAAAATAGATATTGTTATGAGGCATGGTGAGATAAAGAGAAAGAGAAAAATGAGTATAAACATAGAGAGGGTGAGCGAGAGACTTGTGCTGACAGAGACAGGCCGAAGGAGAGTTTTTTGTGCACGTTTGTTAATTTGAGATGAGCAGCTAAAAGGGACAATTAAGTAAAACATCTGATGCACTTTCAATCAAACAGTTTCCTCAGCAGACCTTACAGAGATATGTGTATGTGTTTGTGTGTGTGTGTGTGTGTGTGTGTGTGTGTGTGTGTGTTTGTCTCTTGGTGCTCCTCACAAAGAAACATGCAATTTTCATCATAAATTAAGCTAAAATAGCAGAAAGTTTGATCTCTGAGGTTAAGGTCAGAGTCAGGTTTAGGTGCATGCACATTCAACTGAATGTCCTCAGAGCTATAGTACTCCCAGCTGTGTGTGGATGTGGGTTCTTGTGTATTTCCTACTAAAAACATCCATATACTCTACAGAGAAGACATGTATTAATACACAAATAAAAAAAACATGATGGCACATTTTATTTTTTATGATTATACTAAACAAAGCAAGGTTAAAGTAACAAATGAAAAAAAAAGTAAACAAGAATTAGCATAAAAACTCTCTATGGAGGACATTTTACAAAACATGTATTTGATTTGACCTTCTAATATGGTTCCACATATGATCGTTGCAACAGCATATGAATTTTACAAGCTGTTCTGGAGTCATTTTAAATTATTTAACCGTCATCATCAAAGAAAAATGTTTGATTTTGACAGCTATAATATTCCATGTGTCATCCTGGAATTTTTTCTCTGGGTTGCTATGGTGATGGCACGGACAATAGGGGTCCTTGTGCCAGAATGGCATCCGTCCTCTTGTTCCTACGGCAATGGCCAATGGGAGAGCAGAGCCCCACTGACCCCACCTGTCTACATTGGCCCCCTCAGACATACATATATGTGTATGTGTGAGAGCTACCTTTTGCACACATCCCTAGATATGTGTCGATTGCATGTGTCAGTCTACATCTGTGTTAAAAAGGGCACCCCTGCTCCCGGGTTCACATGTGACTTAAAAGATTTGGTTTTGTTTAGTGATGTTAAGGTTAGTGTTTGGTTTGCACATGGCGTGTTTAGCTATAGAAGGTATGCTGGTCTGTTTGTGTGTGTGGGTGTGTGAGGAGGAGAGACAGATTGACATTCTGTGTGACCAGGAGAAGATCTGTGGGTCCATGATCTGTCAGATTAAAACAGAGACCTCTGATATGCAAAACACAAACAAAACAAAACAAATTTTCAATAGAGAGTTGTCACAACTAGTTTCCATATTCAAAACAGAAGCAGCATCCTGCCACTTGGTAACTTCAGAAATTCTCTCACAGTTATTGTTCAGTGGCATGAAAGTATTGCACTGGGCCATACGTGCCAAAGTTATATTTTATTTCAAGGGTACCCAAAATTTGCTTGCCCTCGGCTGCCATGTCACGAAATTGTTACTTCTTATTCTTTGGATTTGGATGGTCTTTGCCAATTGACAACCAGAAATCACCACTGTTATAACAGAACCTTGTATCTCCAAAATGGATTTCTGATTTGCTAAATCAGGTGTGTCGCCAGAAGGAATCATGCGCTAGAGCAAGATATGAACTAAACTCTTGTTTAAAAAAGATATATAACATTGGTGTATGCATGTACATAGGGATTTACATAAATTTAAGTACCAAATTAATCACAAACCTTCCTCCCACCTTCCAAGTTCCTCTAAGTGGTATTGCATATCGTACTGTTGTATCCTATATTAAAATCATGCAAAACAACACATGCTGTGTAATATAACACTAGCCATTGCTTTCAGTATTTTAGTGAGCCGGCATTGTGAGCAACCTCTCCTCAGTTTCTGCTGCAACCTGTTGGCTTGTCTGTCTTTTTTATGTGGGTCATTGTGGAAATTCACTCAGGCTGTGTATTCCCCAAGACAAAGTACATGTGTGAAAATATGTAATGTAATATAATGCAGTCTTAATAAAATCCCCAATACAACAGAAGGGCTGTAGGCCAGGTCCCATCTTTAAAATCAGATTCGAGCTGTGTGTGTGTGTGTGTGTGTGTGTGTGTGTGTGTGTGTGTGTGTGTGTGTGTGTGTGTGTGTGTACATTTCTCCACAGTGATGCTGATGCTGTTTAAACATAAGAAATGATTTACAGCTTTCTTTTAATGATTACTCACTGCATACCCAGACCTGTCTATGTGTGTTCAGGACAAGCAGAGAATGAGGGTCAGCTTTAAATGATCCATCAGCTGAGGACACCATACCTGTGGCATAGCTGAACATATTTTTGACCTTTGCATGTTGCATACATGCGTTTTAGCTGTGCGGGGCTGTGTGTGTGTGTACTGGTGTTGAATGTGTGTGTCAGGTGATGAGTTGGCTGGTTCTGCCTTTAGATGGTCAATTCTATAATGGGTTAGTGTGGTTCTATTGAGGTCTGCATTGTTTCTAGCTTTTATCTTTGGATTTTGCCTAGAGGAGAAATGCTAAAAGGGTTGTCCTTGTGCTACTTCAGTTGATGACCAAGTATATGCTACATATATAACCTGCATGAGAAAGTATAAGGCGTTTGATTTTTTTATAGTATATATATACAAAACACAGGGTTTCTGTGGCTGAGCAACATTCAGAGCAATTGTAACATACTTGATACACAGATATAACACTTCATAAAACAACTGAATTTTATATTCATTTGTTAGCGTTTCAGTATATTTTTCTTTGACTTGTCATGCCTTTGGCATAAATTCAGACAGTCTTATGATATTTTCTTGTTCAATAGTAAACTTGATCTAACTGTCCCCCACCCCCAAGCTTTGTACTGCCTGTTTTATGTTTGTGCTTAGAAACACAGCACACTAGTCAATCTTCAGCCCTTTAATATCAAACCAGTTGGACCTGAGTGCTCCATCACCTTCCTCATTGATGACTTACTGCCAACTATGAGATTATATTTGAAAATGGTCATTTATCAGGCCAGAACATAAACTGGAATACATTTTTCTCCAAGGCCCTTGGCAGAAAAGCTATTTCAGCAATATTCTGGAACACCCAGAATATTCAACCCCATATGGTGGCTTGATGCCATCATGTGACAGGGGGAACTGCATTGAGTTAGAGTAACTTAAAAAGGATAAAATTAGATCAAATAAAAAATAGTGCTATTCTACAATGAGGGTTATTTAACATTATATTGGTGAGAATTATTTGACTAACACAACCCATTTATAAATATCCATATGGTCAATGAGATGCCAATATTCTACCTGAAATTGTGTACCTACATATCAAGGCCATGGTGAGGTATAAGTGTCCTGCACTTTTTAAAATGCCATAAGCAAGTCCCAGGAACTACTGTAAGCATTCTCCAAAGAATCTTCTGCCCTATAACTAACAAACTGTAAAGTAACCTAAACTGGATGGTTGGTAATCAGTGGCAATCCACCCCTTTCAAAAACAGCCCTTTCCAGCCAATGGACTTCTCCATAGCTTGATTTAGCTGAGATCCAGGGACTGCACACACCACTGAAGCAATGGAAACTTGCAGTCATGTTCCTGGAACCTTTCATTGAAGATTTGTTTCTTGTGCCATGGTACATTATCATGCTGGGTGTTGCCCATCCAATGTGGATAAACGGTAGCCATGAAGGGATAAACTTGGCTAACAGCCTGTTGTTTTGACACCAAACAGAAATAGCTCAATGGACTCACGTTTATTGTGCCCACCCGATGCACTTTCATGTTCTTTGTTGACATCAGTGCTTATAATCCTGTAGGCCAAATGAGATGAGGGGAGCATTCTAAGATGATATTCAGTGTTGAATTCAGATGTGATATCTATGGTCTGTCTGTTTCGTCACATGATTACCATGATTATCTAAGGCCATTGAAGCAAAACAATACTTGTTTTAATGTACAATGTATGTCTAAGGGTGGTGGTGGGGTGTTTGGGTGGGGGGAGGGTGGGGGAAATCATACCTAATAATAGGGTGGTAGTAGCATCATTGTTAAAACACTTTCCTGTAAGCCTGATGATCACAAAGTTGCAGGTTCAAATCCCACTTTCTACCATCATAGAGCAAGACACTTAATCCTCAGTAGATCCAGTGGAACAGTCGCTGTAACGTATGACTGTAAGTCACTCAGGATAACCGATTGCCCCTTTTAATAAAACGACAACCCAGTGTATGTGCAAGATTGGCCGTGGTGATATCAGACCTAGATGTCCTCTGAAGAAATGCTTGGTTGCTTTTTATGATACTCAATGTATTTGTTCAAACTTCACAGTGTACACATGCTGGAATGCAGTAAACTGATTGTATGTGCACTGCTACAAAAAAAGAATAAAAAGTTTTTACAGTGTACAGTGAGAAGAAAAAAGTGTTCAGGCACGTTTTGCTTTGATACATATTTCCAACAAAAAAAAACTAAGAACAAACTAGGGCATTAGATTAGAAGTTGAATAATCCATCAAGATAGTCAATGTTGAGTTGACTAGTCATGAAGACGCCACACACACGCAGTGAAGGAATACAGGAGTCCAACATTGAGCAACTTTTAGTAAAGTTCTCTGTAACATTAACAGTCAAAATTACAATTAAACTAAACAAAACAGAGCCTGATACCGTGACTGTTCTGGTAAATTTAAGCACAATTGAAAGTGGGAACAGTTTAAGCCGCGGTGCCACTCTGCGTCCTCTGGACCTGGACGAATCTCAGCAGTGCAAGCATTAGCATGTTAGCTAGCTGTGCCGTTATATATAGACAAATCAGATGAGGTTTCAGATCCAAACAGAATACTTTGGCAATAATTCATGAACGGTGCATATGATCCCAAAAACACTACACCCTTATTGAAGTATGAAGCATCATTGTATAAAACTGCTTTGTTGCATTACATATTACTGAAGGAAATTTCACTGCAGTACCAGAGGGCATTAGATCAGAATTGAATCTAATCTGTAATTAGTCAATTTTTAATATATTTTTTATTGCTTATCATCATTATGAATATGCAAAGTAAATTGGTTACTATTTATACCAACTTAGTTGCTATTTTGTTTACCATTTTCAGTGAGTAAATAGCTATGTTAGCCAATATGTAGCTATTTTGTTTAATTTTATAGTTAGTGGATATAATAAATCCAGACTAGATGTTACTTTATGGTTATTCTTGTTAAAAACATAACAGACCCCTGCTATATATCACCATTCAAAAATAAATTCTGGATTATCTTATGATTTTGCACACTGTGTATGTGTATGAGAGAGGCTGTGTGTGTGTGTGTGTGTGTGTGTGTGTGTGTGTGTGTGTGTGTGTGTGTGTGACAGAGTGGTTAGGCTATGCTTGTCATTCTGGTGTTTATAATCTGGGCTCCTCTGTTTTTATTACTGAAACATTTGGCCTGAGTGATGACTGTATACACAGTGAGAATATGTGTGTGCTTGTGTGTGTTTGTGCATATGTGTGTAAAGGATGCAGGATTTCACTGGGTCAGAGTTGATGCATCTCTCAGGCAATGTCCAAACATAAAATTAATCCAACTTAAAACTCCACAGATTGTGGAACATTCCAAAAGAAATACACATTCACTCTCATAACAAGTAGCAATATTAAGCTATTTTTAGTTATTTCTACCTGTTCAACTGCTCTCTAAAGTCAGTCCTGAAAGTTGTTTGAAGGTCACACAAATACACACAGATGATTCATGACCAGGTGTGACAAATCATGTCAGGAGATTTTAATTTGTATTATTCATTATGGCTTATAAACAACTCAGCAGTTCAGTCCTGGTCCCAGGGGCAACATGCCCTCAGCTCATGAAGTACTTAAGGTGATAAATACCTAATCAGGTGAGTTAGAAGAAGAGAAACAGTAAGTTGTGCAGTGCATGGACTTCCTAGGAATAGGGAACCACTGTACTTCCTATGGCATGGGGACACTTCTTTCCCAAATCTCAGTGGCAAAAAAGGGCAGTACTGGTTATGACAGTAAAAGTTGGTATAAAACTGAGTTATGGCAAGGATCTTATGAATCTTTGGACTTAAGGTCTACTGTCTTAAAAATGTTCTTTTGGAGTGAAACATGCCTCAAGTTAATCTTTAGTCATAGACAGTGTTTGAGGAAGAAAGTTTGCTAGTTCTTGTTCTTATTATTATATGTGAAAAAAGACACAAAAAACACCAGCATGTTTATTTGAAAGGCTAAATGGCAAAAATGTATACATTGTTCTAGTCTTTTTTGGGGGGAAATAAGAAGATAGCATTACATAAAATATTATACTTACCAATATACTTCCATTTTTTCTAGAAATGAAAATAGGAGATTCTGGCTGCTAAGTGATGCTTGGCTGGTGAGCTGAGCTACTCATTGGCTATTTATGTTCATTGGCTATAAGTCCTGAATGAACACAAGCCACTGTTAGAAAGTCCTTTAACTGGAGTTGAACAGGTTTTTTTTTTTTTTGCTTTGAAAAACAAGAGTCTTTTTTGAAAATGTGCCAAGAATAATTATTTATAAAATAAAATTTTGCACAAAAACACTGAATGGGCATTAAGAATGCATTTTAGCATCCAAACAAATTGGAAGACATCAAGTGGCAATGCTTCTCTGCTACCATTCATTTAGCCACTGGAAAACAAAAGCAGCCAAGGAGTTCCAAAGTTTAACAGAATTGTTGGTTCTTAGTGGTGGACAGTGATGTAGTACATTTACTTGAGAACTATACTTAAGTACAGTTTTTGTGTATCTATACTTAACTCGAGTTGTAATTTAAACACTACATTTGAAATACAAAGCTGTACTTTTCACTTCACTACATTTCTCTCAATGTTCTCGTTACTCATTACCTTCAGTTCAGAGAGTGGGTGTTATTGTCTCACATTTCTAAAACATGGTTGTTTTTTAGTCTGTACACTGTAACACTGCAACACCAGCATTGCTTAAACACAGACTTGACTTTAGACTTGCCCTCAACGACTTGAGACTTGATTCGGACTTGGGTGTTGTGACTTGTGAGTCATAACTCATAAATAATGTTCATTTCATGGAATTATTTGTTTATATCTCACACTCTTTCCAACAACCCCTTGTTTGCCAAAATCTGGAGTTATTAGCTGAAAACCGTTCACCTTGTGGTCTTTGCCTTGTTATAAACCTTGTTTAGAATCTGTATATTGCTTGTTAATAACAGTCATTGAAAAGTGCCATTACATTTTTGGAGATATATTTACGTTGTGCAAGATATTTAGAGATATTTTTACAATGTGTACATCTCTTGATTTTTGAACTAATTGAATTCATTTAGCAACCAAGTTTTAACATACTCCACTTTATTTTATTTTTATTTATCCCTTGTTTAACCAGGAGAAAGCCCACTGAGATTAAAAATCTCTTTTGCAAGGGAGACCTGGCCAAACTAATACAAACATGTGCAAAATTACACTTTTTCTTTTGTTTCTACTGTGATTTATACATATATTCCAAAAGATGATTTGACCACTTAGAACAATATATTAACAGCCATTTGTCTGGGCAGCAATAGAATAAATTCAAACCTCACTGTGAGGAAGCCCAGTATTTACAGCAACCATCCAATACCTAGTCTGGCCCAATCAGTCCTTCACACATTTGGAAGAACTGTTGGCATTCCTGAGCTGTTCTCCATCCATTGCATAAATGGGTTAAATTCCACAAAAGTGCCTCTGTTTGAATATTTATATTCATTACAATGTAATATTGTGTTTTGCTGGCAAAAATGAATGTTTCTACAGTTGTGATGTTAGAAACAATGTTCAACTTATATCTCATCCAATCTTTTCAGCTGGTATTGAGCAATATCAAAACCAGTACGGGGTGTCAGATCGGTGCTCCAATTTATGACCAGTTCTGTGGATTAGAGAGTACTTATACCCAATCATTCAGAAAAAGATCAGTTCCTCCATAACCAAAATTTATTCCTCCACCTCCTGTTACCCATTCACCCATGAGATACAGTCCAGAGCAAAACACTGGCACAGAAACACACCCTCACATGTTTAAATGGATTCCTGAGCAACTTAATTAATAACCATTAATCCTATTTACACTCATGTTTTTACTTCAGTCACACACAATGACATACAGACACACACTCACACACACACACACAATGCATGTGACCCATCGTTGACCCAGTATCTGACTCTACTAATCAGTATGACAAACAAAGCAAAAGCTATTCTCTTTCTGTCTTTCTGTTTGACTTCGGTGATCATGATCTCCTTTGAGTTATTCAATAACCTGAAGCATTGTTTGAACATTGTGGGTGTGGGTGTGTGTGTGTGTGTCTATGTGCTTGTGTGTGTGTGTATGCGCAGGTGCACCAGGTGAAATGCCAAAAAAGTTCATATACAATTCAAAGAAAAGAATGAAAAGGGACAGAGAAAAAGAGAGCGAGAAATGAACTGGTATAGATAGAAAGAGAAAACACATCAGCCGTGACATTAAAATCCCCATCCTAATATTGTGTAGATCCGCCTTATGGCCCCAAAACAGCTCTGACTTGTTGAGGCACGATTGGATGCTTGATCGGACTAAGATCTGGGGAATTTGGAGGCTAAGTCAACAGCTTGAACTGTTCTGCAAACGATTCCTGAAGAGTTTGTGCAATGTGGCAGAAAGAGCATGACTACCGCTGTGTGGAAATATCATTCCCATGTGTATCTGGTCTGGAACAGTGTTTAGGTAAGTGGTTTCAAAGTAACTTCCACAGGAATGTCACCTTCTTCTATTGCTCCATGGTCCAGTACGGATATTAACTTGCTCATTGTGGACACTCTTCGTGTTGGAAAGGGGTCAGCATGAACCATAACTACTACACAGCCCCATATGCTGCAGTGCTCAGTGTGATTTGACACCTTAGTAGCTCTTTTGTAGTACTGGGCCAGGAAGGCCTTTCCCACACAAATCAGAGAATTTTGGCCACCCTTGGCCCTGAGAGTGTTCACTGCTTGTCGTGCATTGGAACACTTTTGGTAGGTATTAACCCCTGCATATTTGGAACACCCTACAAGAGCTGCTGTTTTCCAGACTGTTTCAGTATTTTGTCCATTTGAGTCGCCCAGATACTTACACTTGCCCATTTTTCCTGCTTCCACGACATCAACAGGTGTCATTTTAATGAGAAAATCATTGTTATTCACTGTCAGTGGTTTAGTGTTGTGGCTTACACTTTGGTGATTTCTTCAGATTCAAATTGAACAGACTGAAAATCTGTCTTTCTAGACTACCTTCACTTATATGTGTGCCTTTAAGTTAGTCTTTTAGTTAATTGTGTAACGTTACTATTGCGTGCTGATGTTGTGTTCTGTAATTCCAGGACATCATAGTAATCATGTAGAAGCATAAGTTGATATGGTGACATTTAAAAAAAATTAACTATGGCAATTAAGATGACTCTCGTTAGTTCAAATAACAACAGGTTAACCTGAACCAGTTTTAGTAAATTGCCTTTTAATAGATAAAGAAACTGAAATCCAGTTTGATGACTCTTAAAATTGATTTTAATTGTTTTGATTCTGAAAACTGGTTAATTAAAATATGTTTTTTTACTTTACAGGACGAGTCTACTGTAATGGAATGGTAGTATACTGGAATTCTCTTTCATAACAAACAAAATGGGTTGAACTCTGACTTATATTATCATGTTTTGTAAAAGCCGTTCTAGGCTGTGTTTCGACTTTACTCTGTGTCTTTCAGTCCTTAATTGTGGTGAGATAATTGTAATTCACTCAAAACTCAGCAAGATGTTGCCGTAAGCCCAGAGCAAACTGACCCAACATCATACCACTGACACTAAGAATCCTGAGTGAATAGAGAGTCTCCAGTTCTGAACCTGGTTTCTTGGGCAGCACTGTTTCTAACCAGCGGCGCTTGATTTGGATGCTGCAGGCATCCTCCTGATTGGAATTCGTTCTGATGCAGTCTTTTGCAATAGCACACTGCAGAGGCTGCTTAACACACACACATACACACAAATACACACACATACAAACACAGACAGACACACATACACGGCCATAATCAAGACTGAAGACCTTCACATAATGGATTTAGAAACAAATTTGTCAAATTAGTAGGACAGCGATTCCCACTGGGTCTTTCATCTTTAAATTCTTCACTTTCTTCCCCATACAAAAGCAGGATGTGTGTGTGTGTGTGTGTGTGTGTGTGTGTGTGTATGTTGTTGCCAGCCATTTTGATCAATAGTCATCTCAGTATAAGGTTTTATGCTGCTCTCTCAATTTGGAGATTGATCCATTAAACACTGATGAATGTGTGTGTTTGAGTCTGTGTGTGTGTGTGTGATACGCTAAAATTGGCAGGCTTGAGTTGCAGTACTCTGCTTGAGTTGCAGTATTGCAGAGAAACCTCAGGGGAACAGGAGTGCTGACACAAACACACACATACACACACACACACACACACACACACACACACGCAAACACACTACTGCTCAGTTATGATGGAGTCTGTATGTGTGCTGAGGAGGTGCTGCACATTTAGGTTTTTTATTTGAATGTCTACAAATTCAGGAAGTAGCCAGGCCAGGAAGTAAATGCTTTGGACTAAGTTTAGATTATTATTTTCTTTTTCTATTTGTTTTAGTTATTATTTTATGTTTTTTAAATAATCAGACTTTCTCAGATTAGCTTTTGTAAACAGTAATTCAGTGAATGTTACTGTGATAAGTTTGGTAGGTCTGCCACTAATATTTTCATTTTTCTTCACTCTTTAAATTATTCACAGGATATGAAAAGCTCATGACACCTTACATATGAATGCTTTATTAAAATAAATATTTTAGTATTTATTATTTATTATCATATATATATAGTTTCTTAAAAGAAAATCAACAGTAGAAAAGAAATCACAAACATTGAAGTAAATTTCTAAGTTAATATCAAAATTTCTAAAGTAAATGAGAGTATTATTCCCAATTTGTTATATTCAGCAAATAAACAGTAATTGTGTATTAAAATTGGTAGAAATGTGTTAAATGGCAAACATGTGTTATACACTGTAGTAAAAATGGGAAATATAGGTGTCTAAGATGCTGGAAATTATAAATGAATAAATAAATAAAATTTGAGAGGGGGCATGTCTGAAGCTCCTCCGACAAGATACTTCTATAACCTGTTATCTAACCTTTGCTTTCTATAAAGAACTCTGTTACCTTTTGTCTCTTGTGACAAAGTAAACCCATGCCCCACAGTGGGGGGTGGGGGGGTTCAGAATTCTAGTTAAAGGCAGAAAATGAGAATGTTTGTTACCTTCTTCTGTAAAGTTACCTTTGTAGGGCAACAGTGACGATACGTGGTATATTGTAGAGTGATTAGTGAAGAATAAAAGCCAAGCTGTGTGCTCTCATACATCTCAAGGCAGTGGAATAGGTTTGGCTGGATTATTTTCTGTTGCTTCTCTCCTGTGCTTAAGATGAAGTTGGCATGTTTTGTGTGCAGGCTCAGTGGTGCACTGTTCTATTGTGTAGGTGTGAGAATCCCAGGCTGCAAGGTGTTGTTTTAACTGTGCTAGACTGTGGAGTGTTGAACTGAACGAGAAAGGTTGTGTTACATGGTGTGTGCGTAAATATCAGGCCCAGTGGTGTGTTAAAATTTTCCCCTAGACTCCAGACGTCTCTTCTGGCGTTTCCTCCCAGCATGCTTTGCTGCTGTTACAGGCCCGTCTATGATTGGGCCAAATTTTCTGCTCCACTTTCTCTCACCTCTGCCCAGTGCTCTGTGTGTGTGTGTGTGTGTGTGTGTGTGTGTGTGTGTGTGTGTGTGTGTGTGTATGTGT
>JBBMFX010000037.1:25236943-25248362 GCA_037832545.1 Rhabdalestes septentrionalis | reverse complement strand
TATGAGATCTTTTCTCATAATTATGAGATAATGTGTGCAATTTTTTTTCTTTTAGTGAATGCAATGCGCTTCCGTAGGAGAAAATGTATATTAAGCATAATTAAATTCAAATTATCGTCGATTCGGCCTTACAACACAATTCAGATATTTCACCATGTGGCCCCCTGAAAAAATGTATTGCCTAGCACTGTCCTAAAGGCAAGATGTGGACTTCAATACCCACAATGCACTCAGGAAGCCTCACCGGATATTGTTGTCTAGTGTAAACACTCAATGGCAGCAGAAAGGCTTACTTATACACGCTCGTCATCTGATCCTGTGTAAGTTGTTTTTTGTTAATTTGTGTAAATAGCTTGATGGTTTCGTTGCGCCTGGTTTGAGTGAGACGTTGTTTGACTGACATTTTCTTTTGTTGGCTCTCCAAAGCTGCACAACATTAACGTGAAAGGTGATTGGGCATTTTATCTAAACATGGCATTTATTTCACTATTTCGCTATTATTTCAGCTGTAGGCCTAACTAAAAACTGCTGTACTCGAGCCTCATTACTTACAACTGCAATCTCTCTATGTAGTGTAACTTATCTCAGCCCTGCCTTTTCTAAGTAGCATAACAGGCTAAAGCTATTTTGCACTCGATTTCTTACCTGCACTTACACATGTTGCATGTTTTGGCGGTGATGTTTTTAATTTTTTTAAGTTAACACTTTCAAATTAGCCAGGTTAACTCGCCGCACTAGCAGTGGTTATCTGCATATGTTCACATTAAACTTCTCTGGCTCAGCTGAATCTCATTTGAGATCTGATTGCCTATTTTGTTATACATATGCAGAATAATAGCATATTCTGTTTGGCACGTTATCACACTGCATTGCACTTTACCAAATTTCAGATAATTTCACCAGCCAAAGTTGGTAAAGGGTCATATAGAAGAAAATCACAGAGAATGAATGCTACTCTTTTGGGTAACTGGATACAATGTATTGACAAAAATATTGGGACGCCTTATCATTATACCTGCTGGTACTGTGGCATTTAAACACCGATTTTAATATGGAGTTGTCCCCTTCCAGCTATAACAGTTTCCACTCTTTAGAACATTTATGAACATTTTTGAGGTCAGGCAGTGATGTTGGATAAGAAGGCAGGTCTTGGTAAGCTGAAAAATTAAGATTGCCGTTCACTGGGAATAAAAGTCTTATTCCAATATTTTTGTCCATATAGGGTAGGCTTTTTCTTTTGTAGCCTTAGTGTTACATTCATTGTTGTGATCTGATCTGGGGCTGGCACTTCAAAATTAAGGGGAAAGATCCAGAGTTGTAACTAAATTATTTATATTAATGCTGTAGTAAGTGCTACTGAACAATATATTTTTTAGATTATTAAATGAAGAACCACAATTAGATGTAATGTAGGTTAGATGAAGATCCCAAATTCAGGCCATTTTAGCATTCTTATTCTGACAGTGATTAGTACATGATTTTTTATTTTGAAGTCTAGATTTAAAATATCTAAATTATGCAGAGGACTAATTATACACTTAACTAACTGTTTTCTGCCCAGTAGACGTACCAGCCAACTTCATATCAACTTCACTCTGATAGAATGTGGCCAGATGCATTTTGACATCTTTTGCTATTGTGAACATAATGCCAAGAAGGAAATCAGACAGCAATACATGACAGAGCTTAAAAATTACATTGAAATTGCCATGGACTGTACATTGAGAAAGTGGATTTACTCTGTACCCGTGTGTCATAAAACACGTTATGTGTTGATAAAAGCTATTGATATATGTGAAGACGATGCACAGTGGCTAGTTTGATTAAAACACACTTTTTTGTCATTGCTTCATTTTATTACTTTCGGGGCATTCATGATATAATACATTTCTGTTCATATTGGCCTCTGCCCAGAGCACACTTGCAACAAATGGGCAATGTGCATCACAACCTTGTTTGACTAGAATGTCTTAAAGTAGCTTAAATTACTATGATATTCATGAAAGATGAATAAGAAAGGCTCAGAAAATGTTCCCATACACTGTTTACAAAATTCAGTCTGATATAGTTTTGATTCAGGATTTACAGTATTTGACCCTTATTTTCTGTAGTTTTATGGTCAGTTTTGTAAATGCAAAGTGATGTAAATGTGTGGTTGCCATATATTGATTTGTGCTAGTGTTTTTGCTAATTTGTTGTTTTGTGTGCTCTCTCTCTTTAACCTCACAGGTCGTGCATGCAGCTTGGCCTGTAGCTTGCGCAGTGTAGATTGCCTGGGGGGGCACTATCTATCCCCAACCCCCACTCCCACCCTCACCCCTGTCCCCCCTAATACCTATGTTCCCTATGCTAACCCTTCTCAGCATGTTTTACTATATCTGTCTGCGGCGGCGGTGCAGGAGTGGGTCGCGGGGAGAGTCACTGAGTGGCCGGCGTGCACTTGTCGATTTGGGTCAACGTTCTGCCCTGCCAGTCACTGTGGAGGTAGAACAGTACGCTAAGGAGGTTCTAGACTTCAGCTCACATTATGGGAGTGAGAACAGCATGTCTTACACCATGTGGAACTTGGCCGGAGTGCCAAACGTCTACCCCAGCTCGGGAGACTTCACCCAGACGGCTGTATTTCGAACTTACGGACGCTGGTGGGATCAATGTGTTAGTGCCCCTGCACCATTCTGCCGCATGCCACCCTCCTTTCACAGTCGAGACTTCCTGGAGCTCTCCTTTGAGGAACAAGTCTACCCTACAGCTGTGGAAGTGCTCGAGACATACCACCCTGGTGCTATCATACAAATCATGGCCTGCTCACTTAATCCTTTTACACAGAATCCACCTGCTGATGTCAGGTAACACCAATAAGCCTCAGTTCAATGAGAAACTTCTGATCTCAATAAGGCACAATGGCTTCTATATTGTTGTTTTCGCCAGTCATTTAATTAACATTTATTATTTACATTTAATTCCATATTTGAGCATAACACACAGATCTCACCAATCTGTGATTTTGTCAAAGTGTTTAATTGAGGTTAAATTAATGTTAGGGACAAGATTCAGTGATGCAATATTCTGCACTGAAGCTCAATCCTTGGTTCCTCAGTTTACTGTGCATGGGATGTGAAGCGCAGATTTTTTTTTCACTGTGAGTAAGCTGCCCTCTGTTCAGTGACAGAGTATACAGGCTAAATTGAAACACACCCTTTCTGAGTGTATCAAATGATTGATTCCGATCTCTGTTCAATATGCTCTAGCAGAATGCTGAGAAATGTGCTTGATTCACGGTATGAAATTCAAAGCACATGGTCACGTTACACATGTGGTTTTTAAAGATGAATGAAGAAACAAAGGCTAAATTGTGTAAGGACTGGGACAATTTAGGCCCATTATTACACATAGCTGGACTCGAGAGGGTTTTCAGTAAAAACTCACTACATGACTGAAAAATTAATGATAAATGACTGATGAATGGCATTACATTTATGTAATCGTACTCCAGATGGGTCGTAATAATGAATCTCAAACGAGTGAGCAGTTGGCTGATGTGTTAAAAAAGCTGTTGGTGAACTGAAACATCGTTCCTGCCTTTGCTGATATAGTAATATGGCTTTATTTTCAAATCACACTGGCAACAATTTCATAGAAGAGGAAATCATTCATTTTATTCTCTTTTGGATAATATATTTAATTTGTGGTTTGTATGTCTTGCATTAAACCTATGTTTAAAAAAATTGTTTTCTTTTTCCAAGCTAAACCATGACATATTGAACCATAGCACAGACACTGGGGACTGAATGTAACCCTAAAATGGGTAAACCTGTACACCCCTAGTATTTGCATATATTTAATAAATATATGACATTTTGCACACTGTAGGTAGATGAGAAAACAAAAACAGAAAAATATGGGAATTACATATATTGTTATTTCATATTTTATCAGTATATATTTCCAGCTGTACACAAAAAATGTCTTTTGACTCTGTACTTTTAGATATGAACAAAAATTGTGTATTCATACGCATAAACCAGTTTATATTTATCAATGAATTTCAGATATTTTTCAGCTTTCTTTGGATATTTGAATTCAGTTTGCAATCCACTGTGCCCTGAATTTCAGTTTCAGCCATGGATATTTGTGTGCATCAATATTTACATTTACATTGATGAATTTTCTGAATTTTTTGTCATTTATTGTAAATTCTAATGCACATACATACAAAAAAATTGCAGATTTATATAAATCTTTGTTGCATATTAATGCCACATAAAAAAGTGTGTAAATTGCAAGTTCTGTCATGATAAAATAAGTTGCCCCTTGTTTGTTAAGAACTATGATGAAGGGGAATAGTCTTACTGAATCACCTGAGTGGAAAAATCGCCAGAGCCACAGGCGACTGTCATTACAACTACAAAATTTTTGGCAACACGACTGACTATAAGTGCAACATGCAAAATGATGAGTAACTAATTATGAGGAACGTAAGAAACAAGTCAGCATTCTCTTGATAATTTACTTGATGCCCAGAAAGCAGAGGAGGTACAAAAGTTAAACCAAGAACACTAAGTAGTGAACTGCAGCACACCTCCCAAAAAAAAAACCATTCCACAGTAAGGTGAGGAGGAAGGAGCATCATGTTATGGAGTTGCTTCGGCAAAGAAGACTTGCATATAATATTATTAAAGGAATTATGAATGGAACAATGCTACAGAAGAGTTAAATATCAGTTAATCTGGTGTTTCTACAAGTCAGCTTAAATATTAATTGAGACTTTTTTCTAAAGGGAGAAAGGCCTAAAGAAGGGAATCTCACATTTTCTTTCTCATTTTAATGTTTTGAAATACAGCTATTTTAAAAAATCTCAGCAGTGTTCAAATGTTTTGAATTATGCTCAAGAAAACTTTTTGTTTGTATTTAATTTACAAGTAGTTTACAAGGAGATACATACACTTGTAGTATTTTAAATAATTATGTGTATCTGAGTACTTGTTCATCCCTCGGTGTATAGACTGTATAGATTCCATGTTCTCACATAAAAATGTGTGTATGTGTGTTTAGGTGGGAAGTGTTATGGTCAGGGGAGCCTACCAAAGCCTTGAGCCCCCAGGCTCGTCAGTTTTCCCCCACCATCCGGCCCATTGGCTTCCCAACCAACCTGCTGCGTCTAGAGGTGAACAGCTCTATGCTGGAATACTACACTGAACTAGATGCAGTGGTCCTGAGAGGGGTCAGAGAAAGACCCATTCTTTCACATTATAAGATGCCTATGATAGATATTAGTGATCTGAGTGACAGTGAGGACGACCTAAGTGACACTGGAGGGGCCCTGTGCTGCAGGACGACTGACTACAAACACAACCTCTGCAATGGGTTCTTCGATAAACTGCCATATGAGGTGAATACAGCTTCACTCATACTAAATCCAGTGTTTGTAAGTGTTTCCTCTACTAAGGATTTTTTTAAGCAACCAAAAATCTTAACATATGGTTGATTCCTTTTTCAAGATGTCCCTATTAGGATACTAAGCACAAACACTTTTCAGTCCACTGTGTTTTAGCTGGATCTTTTATTTAAACTTAGACTTAAGGTCCAAACAGAGGTGAGATCATTTGCATTTATACTTAAGGGGACAGTGAAAAAACAACTATTGTACTGTCTAATTCAAACTGTGAATCAAAGTGTTAACTCTCATTATGCAAAACACAAGGAAAAAGACACATTAGACATCTTTGTTTTACCTGAGAAAGATGCATGCCCACTTGCTTATCTCACAGATGGTTTTGAAATGGGAAAAAGAATTGTGCTCAGCTTGTGGTCTTCAGATATGTTTATTGCCATTTTTGGATAATTAGACTCTCATTTTATGAGAGAATAATTTAGAAATACCTGAGTAATGTGTTATGCTGGAACAGCTCAGATGTCTTGGCAGAACCACTGCTGATCTGCCATGTCACTGAGAAAGGTGTGTGTAAATCTATACAGTCATTATCTGCTAGCTGATATTTAGTTCAACACACTCAAAATTCTCTGGATTTAAACGAGACCTCCCATACACATTTACACATTTGAACACTTTAACAAACAATGTGACAGCCACAGCTGAAGGTGTTTCGTGTGTATTCTTTCATGTCATCTCTTATTTTACATTTCTATGATTTTGCAGTGCTTTAATATTGTTTTTGATTGTTTTTTGCTTAAGTAACTGGTTTTCCTGGTGTAACAGATTATTAACAAACACACTTTGAAGCATGTGTGGTTAATTAAACATGCACTTCATCATGCTAAGTAGAGCCTTTGTCTGAAAATTTTCAATTGTGTCTCTGAAGTGATACTTATTCAAAAATGAGCATAGAATTTTTTTTCTCTCTCTTTCTTTTCTTTCTTTCTTTTCTCTGCATATCCTACTTTTTCTTGTTTACACACTGACTCTCTGTCTTATTATCCTCTCTGTCAATTTTTCTGTCTGTAGTTGATTCAGTTGATTGTCAGTCACCTGGCGGTTCCTGATTTGTGTCGGTTGGGTCAGTGCTCCAAGCTCCTGCAACAGCATTGTTCTGACCCACTGCAGTACATCCAGCTCAGCCTGCAGCCTTACTGGTCTCGACTCAGCGATGCTGCACTCGCCCAACTGCAGCCTCGCTGCACGCTTCTACAAAGGCTAAACATGTCCTGGACTGGAAACAGGGGGGCAGTGACAGCCGCAGGATTTTGCAGGTGTGAGATTAATTAGTGTAGCTTTTGATTAAGTGGCTAATTCTGTTATGTCTTCATCAGCCCCCACTCCACTAATACTCAAGAGTTCTTTCAATATGGTAAGCGATTTCTTTTTTTATGATGCAGTGAAACAACAGGAGCCATGTCAAGGAGACACATCATAAAAATCACTAATGCTATCATTTAGGATTGAAAATGTACTTTAAATTAATATGCTGATGTTTGCATTTTCAATTTTCAGTAGGTCAATTCAATAATATTAAAGAGCAATATTTGAAACCATACCCCAAGCTAATGTATTGCATCCAGTCTAACACACTAGCCACAATTTTATATTATAACATGGTGCAATATGATATTTTGATTATATTTTTTGTAGTGCTGTATACTCTGACCCTCTGACCACTTGGACATTATACTGTATTATTAAGCATTTGTAAAGTATAATTTTCCTATTATCAGTGTTTTTATAATATCTAACGGAGCAGTAAAATATTATATTTATTTATAATGCCTACTTTATTTTGCTGTTTGTCGATAAGATATTAGTTTTCATATGAGCTTATAAGAAGCTTAGCCATGAGTATACGTCTGTAGTTTGTATCAGCCTTACTGGTGACATGGGTGTGGGTGAATCTAACTGGAGAGTGCCTTTTCAGGCCCACGATTTCCATAAATCTTAATTTCCCTTTCCTTTTATGTCCTATTATAAATGATAGTCATTTAACAGATTTCTCAATATGACAAGTTTGACATTTGTTTAAGATACATGTCATTTTTTATGAATGTTATTATTTTTATTCCCAAATGATAAATGTACATAAGGTAAGCATAGTCTTGTTTAGCAAAATAATTTAAAAGCAGTATTAAGAAAAAATATACCATACATTTTTTTCATATTGAAGTCTATCAATTGGTGTAGGGGACATGCCAAAATAGCAAGCAATATATGACACAAAGTGGAAAAAATCTTGGAAAATGTAAAGAGGGGAAAATTGTGTTTATGAATGGAAAAGGAAATTGTGTTTATGAATGCAAAATATGAAGCTAAATATAATGCATACTTTATGAATATATTTAATATTATATTAACATGGCAAATGACTTGTTTATACCCAGGACATCAAAAGGCACCACTTAGTGATATTGACCTGTGGACATTAATGTAAAGATATTTGTGCATGTGTTCTCCATCCCCTAGCTTTATCAGGGCAGGTGGAACGGGGTTAGTGTGTTTGGAGCTGTCCTGCTGTCACTTCCTGAATGAGATGTGTTTGGAGGTTGTGTGTGTGACATGTCCACGTTTGCAAGAGCTGGACCTGTCCTCCTGTGATCGGCTACAGCCTCAGGCCTTCACACACATCACCAAACTCAGCCACCTCCGCCGCCTCATACTCTACCGCACCAAGATAGAGGTAAGAGGACCCAAGGGCCTGTGGCTAACAGTTTTTCCTTTTGCTGTCACTTCATCTGTTAAGCAAGTAATTTCCTCCTCCTTATGTTGCAAAATGGAAGTAACTTTTTCAGAATGTCTTTTAGAATGATCGAAAGGCTTCATGAGAACATTATAGAATGTATTCATTTTAGTGAACATCAACACTTTTAGTCTATATTGTCCTCATAATCGACATTGTAAAAATCATTCACTGAGCTTTGCAGATATAATAGACACTGAATGATTGTTAAATATACCATATGCATATGGTCCTTGGAATAGGTACACCTAGCTTATATCTGCACCCAGTGTCCATTTGATCGGCTCCACTGACCGTATGGGTGCACTTTGCACTGTCCTTCCCAGGTCAGGATCCCCAAATGTCTACCAGTGAGCAGATATTATGTGCGTGGTATATCAGTCTCTGCACATCATTGAATGATATAATAGTATCAAATAGTTGCTGGATATTTATTATCCATAGCCCAATGGTGACATTTATGTATCTAAATGCTAAATCCAGCTAGCAAACAGTATTTAACAAACTGTGAAGAAACCTCTTATTTTGCACTTCTTTTCACTTAGAAAATGTACCTAATGAGGTTTTATTTTATTTATTGTTTGAATTTTAATAAAATAAAATAACAGTATACGTTGATGGTTTATAGGTCTTTAGTGTAGTGAGCTCAGTGTTATAACCTAATCTGACACTGTGATAGTGTCTATACTCTGCAGATTGAACTTATTTTCTAACATCAGCCTTTGATCATTTCTAGTATGGCCTGTTAATGACCCCAGCCAAAACTAATACACTACCTTCTTGCCTAAACATGTCAAGAGCAGCACAATATACAACAGCACCAATAATACTTACCACATCTTTGTATGTGAGTGTGTATTTTAGAGCATATCAGCGCTTTGTGGTTCGATCTAATCTTTCCTTATATGCATCATGTTTCACTGTTTACATGCACGCACGCACATACACTCACACAGAGCCTGTCAAATACCCCCATCCCTCTGCTATTAGGTGTTCGCTGACATAATTAACATTTTTTTTCTCACCATCAGCAGATTGAGAGGGGTACAATGAAACACAAACACGTGCTTAAACTTCACTGAGACATGTTTTAACCCAACAGAGAACAATAGATGTATTTTGTGTTTTAGTGGTTGTGTAGAGCTTGCTGTCTTTAAGACAGCAATGATTCAGCTGTTTCCAATCAAAAGAAGACCTTATTTTCTCTCTGAAATTTTAAACCATCCTCTTCATGTGAGTGTAATTTGTGTGCCAAGCCATGTGATAGGTTTGACATATCCATTTTTCTAGCAGTGCTTGGTAATGTAATTTTGTCTTTTCCTGCGGTTTAGGTCCACTTTCCTTTGCTGGATTGCAGACAAATCCACTGTGCTTTGAACTTTTGTTTTCTTTGATCATTTAGTATGAAACAGCCTTTGTTCTTTTATGTATGATTTTTTTTTTGCTATGTTGTGGTATGTTATAATATAGGGTGACCAGATTTCGGATTGTGAAAAGAGAACACCTTAGTGCGGATTTTCTTTACCAGCCCAGCTTGATTGGGATTTGTTTGTGGGGTGGGTAGGGATTTGCAGGTGAGCCATGTTTCCAGGGGGGATACGCGTCTCTTGGGTTGACAGCCGTGGTCCGGGGAGGGTTGATAAGTTTTATTTGCATCTCGGCTTTATCTCGCGCCGACGAATGCTTAAGCTGCTCAAAATTCCGACAGGACGCAGGTCTCAAAAATAGGACATGTCCGGGAAAATTAGTTCACCCTATTATAATATGCACATCATTCTAGTCTTTTGCTAAATTCATGCTCTAACATTTGTCATGTTCAGGGACACCCTAAGATTAACATAGGTCTTTTGGCTACAAATCTTCCTGAGGCCTCCATCCTACAGACACAAAGCACATCCTACAGACACAAGGCCTCCATCCTACATCCTACAGACACAAAGCACATCCTACAGACACAAGGGCTCCATCCTACAGACACATTTACATTAACATCATCCAGCAGACTCTGGATGCTATGTTGACCAGAAAAAGGAGTCAATCCTGCCTCACTTTTAAGCGTAATCTCTCTTTGGTCAGTTTTGTCATCTTTGCTAGTTAATGTAAACCAGCCTATTTTCTCAATTGTGGCCAGAGTGTGTGTTTATGTGTGTATTTGTGTGTGTGTGTGCACGTGTGTGCATGTGTGTTTGTAGCAAACAGCAATGCTGAGCATCCTGACATTCTGCACTGAACTGAAACACCTAAACCTGGGTAGCTGTGTGATGGTAAGTCTCTCTCACACACACAGACACACTTACAATTTAGAGTTACCTCAAATCCACAGCTTCAAGTCCCATTGTCCTGGTATTTCAATGTTGAAGTTCTGTCCAGCTTTTGAGATGTAAACAAAGTCATTTATTTTGATGTGAAATGATGCTTTGTAAAGAAACCTACGTACTCTGAAATATTTTCATTATTGGTGATGGCCATTTTATTCATGCATTTATTTTTCATAATGTACCTCTTCCCCATGAATGCATTATACATTTTAAGTTGTTTTTCAAGTTTTCATTTTTAAAATGTTCAGTTCTCTAAAAATAATATCTCTGGTATCAGGCAGCATACATGTAATTATTATATATATTCACCCACTATTTTGTAGATTATAGAGGCTTGCTCTGAGGATTGATTGTTTAAATGCCATTTAATTGTGTAAATATATAGTACATTTGGTGGAATTCAAATTTTATGCACTGTCCACCCATGTTGGGGCCATTCATGGTGACCACATTTTTTTGTTCAAACTGCCAAAAGTTGTGAGACATAACAATCTGTTTAAATCGCTAAAACTTGAAATAGTTAAACTGAGCCTTTCACTAAGCTACTGTAACTGTATTAGGCCAAACAACAAAATTATTAGTTGTTGTGATTAGCCACATAGAAGTGCTTCACTCTTAATTTATTTGTGCTAGTTCTCATGAATTGTTATCTGTCACTACTAGGGCTGGGTATTGTTGCTGATTTCCTGAATAGATTTTATTCCGATTCACAAGGTCATGATCCTATTCAATTCTTGATCCGATTCGATTTGATTCGATTTGATATTTTATAATTCATCCAATCCAACATTATAGTATTGTCTGTTTAAATTAAAACGACTTCTGCACATGAATAACATGAATAGGGCTGTAGCTATCGAATAGTTTAGCAATCGAGTATTCTACTGAAAATTCCATCGATTAATCGAGTAATCGGAT
>JBBMFX010000037.1:25147598-25162348 GCA_037832545.1 Rhabdalestes septentrionalis | reverse complement strand
TCTCTCTCTCTCTCGCCCACTTTGCCATGGAGGTAAAATAAATCTGCTCAATTACTGTACCACCAATCCGTTTTTCACCGCTAAGGATATTATTATTTCATTTAGGACTTGTTCATGCATCATAGATTATTTCATTTCACTCAGTCAATAAGGAGAAGTGCAGTATTTTATTTTCTCCGCAGGGGTCCTGTGGAGAAAGCCGGGCCTCAGTGAGACGAGGCCTAGCCACACGTAGCAGTAACGCCAAGCTCATGGGTTGTTGAGGACTTTCCGAAATTTGCAATCGATTAACATGAAAAAAGTCGCCATTATTTTCGTACCATATCAGCCTTTACTTTATGAGTCTCCTCCTCTGCCTCGGCCATATCCTGAACCTGAACCTGAGGCATGTGACAGACCCGAACAGCGAGCCTCTTCCTCAACTGGTGATCAATCGAAACTGAATTATTGGTTCCTATAAGGTGATTTGGAACATCACCTCAATTCCAAGGAACACCAGAAAATTGGATCAGGTTTGTTTCCTCAACCAGCGACAGCCCACCCAAATCAGGTTAGGGCTTATGTTAGAACAGCGACTCAGATTTCTTATTTCGTATCTAATGACATCAGGGCCTTTCTTGAAGGGCTCCATGTGATCTACGTTAACAGGGCTTTGGATGTTTCTGCAACTGTGGAGCACGTTTTGTTCCCTTTCATTGCGGTTGTACTGTACAACACCTTTAAACTTAGGTTCATATTAGTGGTTTGACCAGTGAGCATATAGATTAAAGTTGTAAGCCAATAAGTGCAAACATGTGAACATGTTTTGTTAGCGTAATGCTATGTAATGCTACATAAACCTTACATAAAATATTAGCATTTCATTCAGATTTATAAACCAAGGATTGTTGGAATAGGCCTTTACAAGACAGCATTCATTAAGGCTACATTACACCTGCATAACTCTAACATGGTATTGAGGGTAAGCATTTAGATGAAAGAAATTAGCAAAAGTGGGAAATGTTACAGTGACTTTCTAGCTTAAAAAGGTTTTGTTAGGCATGGCATAATGCAGAGAAAAACCCTGTGTAAACCTTTACTGAACCTCTTGAGTGTCTTTATTAGCCAAAACATTTCTTTCATCACAACTATCCTTTAAAAAGGCAACTAAAATAATTATAATTGTGTGGATCACCAGACAAGTGTTAGATATTTATCTGTTAAGAGCCGAAACAAATAACGAGTGCATTTAATGCTAAAGGGCTGAATAGAATTTGATACAACCAGTTAATGGAATGTCAGACATGCACTGAGGCAGGTTCGTCCATCTTAAAAAAAATTATTTTACATGTTTATTTATGATTATTCATTCAAACACTTTCCGATGTTTTTTTTCACGAATAAAAAAATTTGCAGTTTATAAAATAAATGGATGCTAAAATGTGTGCAGTCATATGTATGTAAGCAGAATATTTTATGATGGTTTTGGCGTTATACAAATATTGCACTGGTGTTAATTTTTTGTGTTGTTATAACATTTAGAACACTTCCAAGTGTGTGATAAAGATCATCTCCTATTTTTTAACTTACCTTTCAATCTAAGAAATTGCTTCACATCCTTAAAATTGCTTTATATTATGCATTACTTTGAATGGAGTACATTTATGTGTCAAATGCAATTTTCCACACAGCAAAAAGCCAGTAGATGGATGTGCTTTGATAATATTCCTCTCCGGATATTTCTGTCCAGTTTTATTCCTTAAAACAGTAGATTATGGGGTCATGATATCAGTCAAATAAGCATTACGGATGATTGCTCATATTACATCATTGAGTTCACCAGTGTAAATACATTCCTGACTCTGAAGCATTTTTATCTGATATGAACCAGTGGGTGGTGAATCATTGTAATAATAACCAACATACACCTCTCCTGCAATGTAATAGTTGCACCCTTCCACCATCACCACTGCCAGTCACACACACATATCAACTTAGATTTCATTGTCTTGACTTTCAGTCCCCATTCTTACAACACAACTCATTTTGCATTCTTTTCCATAGACCTGAATAATAGACCTTAGAATGAGGACATACAAACCTGTCACTCTCATTCTCCAATGCTGTTTATTCTGTACCAAATAATATTCTGTACAGTCTGTAAATTACTATTTGATTCTTGTGCATCTTGTATTTTTCCATTAGGTTTGAAGTAGAAAGATACAAATTTAACAAAAATGGAAAAAAAGGGAATTATTCTTAACAAGAAATCATCAAATTGTAATAATATATCTGCTCTAACTGCTGTTTTTAAGAGCATAATGGGGACACAATGAGGACCTTGTCAAGAGACACAGGGAAATAAAATGCGAGTGCAGAAATCTGCTTCATGCTCTGCTGGGATGTTTTAAGAGGGCTAATCGAGTCGCCTTTTGCATGATTTGATGTGCTGATTGGCTGAGATCGGAACACTGCTCTTCTCCTGTAGTGGCATTAAACAGTCATTAATCAGGATCACGCGAGGTCCTTTAACAGGATGTGAGACACTACTCATCCTGGGCTAAATAAAGAGGGGGATTGAAATTAGGAACCAATCAGCTTGTGTTATGTTCAAATGGGCATAAATGACAGAGCAGAACTAGACAACACCTCCACCCCCAAATCAGCTTCAAGGGGACCGAGCACCCCCTGAATTGGATCCCACTTAACCGGCAGGGCCAATTTGTATAGATGAGTTTCAGATGTTGCCAATCAACAGGAATTAAACCAGAAAAAGAGAGGGCTTTTTAATGGAGCTCTAGAAGAGGTGGAGTCCCAGGTTCGACTTTAAAAAGTAGCCCGCCGGTCCCAACACCTCCAGCAGTAGCATCCTCACCCCTGCTCCCTTTCCCTTCCCTGTGTTCCCTTTCTCTGCTCTCACGGACCCCCGCCGACCCGCCTGCAGATGGGGGGAGAAGGTGGCTGTCACTGTGTCTGATTAATGACCCGTCGGAGGCATGTCCAGCCACATTAGGGCTCCATGTATCTCTCGGCAGTCCGCGCGGGGCCGAGAGCTTTTGTTCTGGGAGGAAATGGTGTCAGCGCCCCCGCAGCCGTTTGCCCATAAAAAGATAAAGATTTACTGTCATCAGAGAAGCCAGATTAAAAGCGCACAATGCCGACATTGATTTTTGCCCCAAAAATTCACGTTTTGGGAAAACTCATTCCAGGCGGCCGGGGCCCCGATATGATCAGCTTATTTGGAAAGGGGATAATATGGAATCTTCTCCCCAGAATGAACTTTGAAAGAAGTAAATTGTAAATATTGATTTCTGAAATGAACTGTCAATCTTGGTTGCAGCAGATTATTCCTATCATCCCGCTCCAACCCCTAGCGACGATGAATTCAAAACTGCTGACAAAGTGGAGTGTATAGGATCTCTGTTAGGAGAAGGAGGCCGGCCGGCGAGGCCCGAGCCGGCGCCCGGTAATGGCTGTTCAATTTTATCAGATAGCACGGGAGATCTCATCAGAGGCGAAAAATGAAATGAACTGTGACTCTGAATCAGGATCCCCTGCTCTTATCCCGGCGAAAATCATCCGAGCGAGGCCGAGGGCTTTCCATTACTTCAGGTCACTTCATTACGGCGAGGCACACCGGACCCAATTGCGGCAAACAAAGCGGGCCTTTCCT
This sequence comes from Rhabdalestes septentrionalis, assembly GCA_037832545.1. Taxonomy (NCBI): domain Eukaryota; kingdom Metazoa; phylum Chordata; class Actinopteri; order Characiformes; family Alestidae; genus Rhabdalestes; species Rhabdalestes septentrionalis. The sequence continues at coordinate 25,158,696 of JBBMFX010000037.1, read as the reverse complement.
GTCTCACCCAGGGGTCGAGTGTGAGGGCCAGTCTGATAGGCCCAGCGACGTGTCCAGGGTTATCCTATTACCACTTAAGAGGGATGGTGAAAGGCAGCAAATCTTGACCACTTGTTTGTTATCCTTTCCCTCAACCTTTTTATTGTGAGACTTGTGTGGAGGGGATTCTATTATTTCTCCCCTTGTTCCTTATGGAGGAATATAATTCATCTTTTCCGCTGATTGTTTAAAATTGATTTCTCCCCCCCTTCCTTCTGAGGTGGCAGATCATGCTGTTTGAAACTTAGTAAACCAGGCAATCGGCTTCTAGAGCTTCAAGAAGGCATTGTTGGTGAGTTAGCCTCTTCATGTTGAAGGAACTATAACTCTTCTAGGCCAGGACCTTTTTATATGTAAATTACATGATCTACTTAAGATATTCAATGGCCTCCTACTGTTGACTACTGTTCTATAGCAGGAAGTGCATTCTGAATGCGTTTGGATTCTTAATTTTACCATCTTAGTCCATCCAACAATAAGGACAGCATCGTACTTCTGATTTACACACAGAGCTCCAATTTTTAAAATTCAAATTACTTCCACAAGTGCATTCATTTGTAACAACCAATGATGGCCAGCTTTACATAATGCGGAGAAATTGTAACACACTTCATTTGGTTAACTTAAAGTTATTGGGTTAATGTTCTGTGCTACTGAGATGGACTATATTGTAATAATTGTACACTCTAAGGTTGTAAAGGTGAGCTTGATAACTCAACTAAGGAGATATACATGATCTGACCGAACGGAATAACTTTTCACACAAGCACCAAATAAAAATGTAAATTTGTATTTAATTTTCCCAAAACCAAAAAAATAAAAAAATGATTGATGTAAGTTACATTTTCATGCTCATGAACAATATTTCTGCCAATGTTTTTAAAAGCTCATCCTGATACAATTTAGTACATGAAACATGAACATGCGTGCATTCACCTACTCTGGGGACAGATTTAAGCAAGTTTCAGGAGTGTCCCTGAAAATTTTTGGCTAGACAGAGTCAGAGGTAGCCTGAGTGCAGAGAAAGGAATGAGCTGCGGATTCCTCATGCAAAGAAAAGTTCCAAAAAGTTCCAAAAACATTCAAATGTTTGAGTTGCAGCGGCCCATAAATTTCACAGCTTTATCTTTGAGTATATATATAGCGGTGAATGTGGAGGTTGCGGGCGTGTCGAATTCTGAAATAATGCCTTCTGATGCAAAATAATTTCCTGTTGAATGAGCAGTGGGCCATAAAACTCTGCTCCACTTCAAAATGATATGTGAGTCTTTGTGTGTTATTGTTTTAATGTGTCTGAAAGAGCCCCATATAACAGAAGGCACTTTTTGCCCATGACTGACTGATGTTTTATTTTGCCTTCCATAGGCATCGCAGCTGTATTGATCCTGCAGGTACTTCAATATGCAGGGATGGTGGTGGTGGTGGTGCTGGTGGGGGGGTTGCAAGGGCACTTGATAGCTATGCGGGTGAAAAATGATGTCGGCCTGAGCGGGGAGATTTGTACGGAAGCGATAAGAAAAGAGAAGGTATAAAGACACACATTCCGCAAGATAAACTTACAACTGGAATCAAGCCTTTCGTTTATTTGCGTTCAGGTCTCTGGAGGGAGAAAAAGTTCTAGACATTCTTATCCCTGTTTTGTTTGAGGCTTTTTGACTTTCAGTGTAAAACTTATGGTTGGTTAGAAGTTGATGCGCTATTTTTTTCTTTATTTAATAGGACTCATATATATAATTCCTCCTCCATCCATCCGCTAAACTACTAATACTTAATGAGCATATGTCAATTATGTCAATTATGACATTATAGCAGATCAGCAAAAAGTAAATTGTAATGAAAAAGTGGTGAGTTCCGGCTGAACTATGCATGCTTTGCCCAAAATACTTTATTTTGTAGCAATAGTGCCACCTTTACAAAAGAAATTTGTCCTTAAAGATGCTCAAAAATGTTGAGTTAGAGTTTATCATTCGACTCTGAAAATTGTTGTGCAACCTTTACAAAATGTTGTCAAGAACCCTGTTAAGTCTTATTATAATTTAAATTGTTGAAGGGTGAGTACAGGCTGAACTAGAATTTAGATCGGGCCCAAAAAATGAGACCCGACCGACACGAGCCCGTGCACCCTGAGCCCAAGCCCAGCCCGGCCTGACACTTAACTGTAATCAACTGTAATTATCGACCCGAGCCCGATTTAAACCCGACAATTTTTTTAAATACGTGTGATGATTAAAAAAATCTAATGCTTGATAACGGCCCGACCCGGGCCGGCCAGAGGACAGCGGCAGGAAATACGGCTCGGGCCGTGTCGGGTTCGGGCAGAGAATCTAAACTTTAGGCTGAACTATCCATGCTCCAGATAAGAATGCTTTGTTTGTAACAACTGTAGAGCAAACGTTACAAAATATTGTCATAAATCCCATTTAGTCAAATGATAAACTAGAATACGAAGATCAAATATGCAGTTTATTCATTCTTAACAACATGTCCTTGAAGGTGGTGAATAATGTTGGGCTCCAGTTTATCATTAGACCTAATTGGGGTTTTGAGGACAGTTTGAATGCTCTGGCCAAAAACGATTTACTTTGTATCATTTTTTAGTGAAAATGTTAAAAATCCCATTAAGTCTAATGATAAATTAGAGCACAAAAGTCAAATACTCGGTTTGTTCATTTTGAATGGCCAGGTTTCCTTAGAGATGCCAATGGATTAAATGTTCTTACAAACCCCACAATAAAACATTATGTCTAATGATAAACTAGAGTACTAAAGTCAAACACACAATTTATTCATAAATGTTTCTTTGGAGATTCCTAATTTTGTTGGAATAAAGCTCAAAATGCTATGCTAATGCATTTTTGTTACTAACTGACTGTAGATTGGTACGAAATGGCAGCAAAATGTTGTCAAAAACCTCAACCTAATGATAAACTAGAGCACAAATTTGTGGATGGATCTTAGACAAGTCAATTGACACTGATGGATTTTGTTTTGTTACTGAATTTTGAGCTAAGAAGTGCTGATAGAAAACAATACTGCCTTATTTGAGCATTTGGAGAAGATTCCATTGCCATAAACATATGATGCTAAATGGTTCTTACACACCTTAATGGATTTGTAAGATAAAAGAATGGATGACAAATTTCTAGCTTTCTATTACTTGTCTATATTAACTATTAATCTGTCATGAGAAAAGTATCACACATTATATGGGAAAAATATTCATACACACCTGAGGTGGGCCTTTATTTCTCGGCAGCGCCGCCATGGTTTTGAAATCAAACAGGATTGCGAAAGAAGAGAGTTAGCACTCCGTGGTCGGATTGCTTCTGTGTTTGATTACACAGTCTCTCTTATGGGTCACTTGCAGCTGGCGGAACGCTCCTGAGCTTCAGTGGAGTCTCATCTAAGGAATCTCCCGCATGCCTCACACTCCTGGATCCATACATCGACCCAGTCTACTGTTACACCCTCCCAGCACACGGCACGCTTAGATGACACTGATATTAGCCCTTGCTCTCGGTGCTGTCCTCCAGTCAGACAGGCTCTAAATCTCAGTGATTTCCCAGCCTTCCAGAGATCTGCATTATTAGGCTTTTACTCTTTTTTCAAAAGATTTTCTTTCAATCAAAATTTGTCACAATTGCCTTAAATAAAAGGCAGCTGATCCTAATGTATAGAACTGTGCAAAGAATCTTAGGCTCCTGTGCGAAGGCCATTTCATCTGAACAGTGAGGGACTTTCTGACAGCAAATACACCACGAGACTGAATGCAAACAAACCAGAAAGCATTCAATCCTCTCAAGAATGATAAGGAGAACACAGGTTCTGTTTCAGCTTTCCCCTCCGGACTTTTCATGTATTTGTGAAACTTCAGTTTTAATTTAATGAAGTATTGACTGAGCTGAACCAGGTATTTTTGAGGCTACAGTGTAATACTGGGCTTCTACGAAAAGGGGTCTAGAAACACATAGACATACATAAAATCACTACTTAATGTATTAATATTATTTGTTTTTATTCTAATGTTAGCTTTCAAAATATATGTTGCTCAGCTGAACAAGTTTAAAATTTGGTGTTTAAGGTTTTGCATGCTACTGTACATCGTTGTTAATGATTCATTTTGAAAATATCATTACTATAGCAAGAGAAATAACTGAAATCGGCTTAATTGGTGAAATAGGTGCATGATATGGACTACTTGACCAACCTGAGTTGACTTTTCTCAGCTCAGCACTTCACACAGATCCAACAACCCCTCTTGCTTTTTTCAAGCAAAATGTCTCGTGACAGTGTTTGTTTTGTGCAGTGTTTAGTTCTACTTCCATACAAATATTATTTTATGACAAAAATAGTTTGTTATTGGAGGCTGTGGAAAATAGAATTCATATTTTATGAATGTCAACAGAACATTTTTGTGTTGAACTTATATGGAAGTCCTGGAATGATATAAAATCTACTATGTCAGCCCTGAATGGCACAAAAATATGATGGAGGTAGCTCAGTGGTTAGGATACTTGCCTATGGACCATGAGGTCCTGCGTTCGAATCCTACCTCCAGCACCACCACTGGGTCCCTGAGCAAGACCCTTAAACCCAAGTTGCTCTAGGGAGACTGTCCCCTGTAGTTAGGAATGAAAGTCACTTTGGATAAAAGTGTCTGGTAAATGTAAATCATAATGACAAAATAAAAGCAAATGTACTTATTTGTAGGTTATGAGGAGGTGACTGAAGCCAAAGACTGAGATTTCTTTTTAATCGATTTTACTTTATTCAATTTGGTACAATGTTCACGTTTCAGTTGGATCGCTATTATCATATATTATTTATTTATATTTGAACATTTCCCAAACGGTTGCTGGGCCTTGCACTAACTCTAACCCCTTAAACTCAATAGGAAGTTAACACAACAAAAACATGTGTCTTGCATTATTTTATATGAATTTTTATTTTTATTTTAAGACAGTTTTCAATGAAAACACCTAACAGGTTCTTCTTCTGATTGAGGGTGCTGCAGCCACTCCCTCCCGAAAAAATGAGAGAAAATGTGTGTAAAGCACAGATTCTAAACATTTGATCTGGACCACACTTGTAAATTGTACAGGAAAGGAGGCATTTTTTAATGTTAAGTTTATAGTTGACTAATAGAACAGTCAATGCTCTGAGGCAGTTTAAGTCTAAGGTCATCATGCTAAGTGTGAGAAATGTGAAAGTGACCATTCTGTCATACCTTACGCAAGGGTACTTCAGAGGTGATTAGCAGCCTTGGGAATTGATCCCACAGCTTCCTGATCATAGGGCAAACACCCAAACCATTCGGCTACCTCTCAGCTAGAGGAGTAGAAAGGCATTGGGCTTCTTATTGTGATGAAGCTCCGTCTAAAAGCTGTGAGGTGAGTTGGAGTGGTGTTTGTGACCCCAATCACAAACACAAATCATACAACAGCAAAACCTGGTCTCACTATGCTCTCATGGCTGAATGCAGTCAGATCCTCATAGTAATGTACCAAAGAGGCAGTTACTGCAGCAATGACGTGACAACCCCCCCCCCCCACACACACACACACACACACACACACTTGTTAATGCCCTTGATGGTGAACAAGGGTTCACAAACTTTTGAACACATGGAGTATGTGTGTGCATGTGAGGTGGAGAACTCGCCAAGATGTAATTCTGGATTCACAGTGTGGTGCGGACTTTTAAAAAGTCTGAAGTTAAAAAAATAAATATATAAATAAAAGGAAGAAGAAAGAGAAGAAAAGAGTGCGACCAAGTTCTAGCCTTCAGTTATGTTCCAGAGCACAGGGCAATTTAAAGCCTCGAAATGTGGAATTAGAGGGGATTTGATGCGTTTCAAATGAAAGAGAAAGGGGACAGCATCAGCAGAGTGGTATCTTCAGGCCCTATTTAAGTAATGTCTTCTGGCATGTCGGAGGTGATGGAAAAGACGAGGCCTTAGAAAATGAGAGGAAAAAGAAGAAAAGGGAGCTACGCGGTGCATTGGGAAAATGTATCACTTTGTCTTCATCGCTTTGGTACAGACAGCATGCTACAGCAAAACATGTTTAGGAAAATGACAGACTCATGCATTTGCCTCTTTACCAAAGTTTTTGTTTAATTCATCTTTGATTTGATTGTAGTCTGTCTCAAAGTCCATGGTCAAAAAATTTGTCAAAGAAAATTTATAAAATTGCAAAACTAACAAAATTCCCCCTATACTAACACTGATATGCTATGGCTTAAAATGTGGAATCTGCACTTCTTTACAAAACTTTCCCCATTCACAGTAAGCTACAGCATTTACAAACATTTCATATCAAATAAGCTTTTGTTGTTGGTAATAATGAGATCCCTTTGGGACATCCTGAGGGGAAACGTTTTCAGTGGTACAGTACATTGTTCCGTGCTTATTGTTTGTTGTGTGCAACTCTATTGGCTTCTCTCTTGCCTTCCTTATCTTAGGAACTTTGTAGTAGCAGTGAATAAATGTGACTGTATAACAAGGTGTACAAATGCTCTCCCTTCCCTCTAATAAGTAAAAACAAATTAAAATAAGGAAAAGAGAAAAAAGAGCATGGGTTATATACCCTCAGTTCTGTTCCTGGATTAAAACGAGGGATCTGTGGCGTTCTCCTCGCGAGGGTTTATCTAGCCTCCTGCCACTCTGAAAGCGGGCTGGAAGAAGAAACAAGGCTGCATACACGTCGATTTGGATCATACAAAGTGTGTATTAGAGCTATCTGGATATTCACTTAAACAACAACTGAATCAAGCGCTTGCCCCCCACAGACCTCATTCAGCTCTTATCGCCAAATGCGAGATAACTTGATTTGCTTAAGGAGAAAAAAGGGGAAAAAAATCAAAAAGGCATTCATGTTGTTTCATCTTTCGGTGAAAGCCCTGGATGCTCTGCGTATTCAAGCAATCCTCCCTTCATTATATCACCGTCTCAGGAGAGTCTGTACAGTGTCTCTTTATCTTTCTCTCTCCAATCTAACTCTCTCTCTCTTACGCTCTCAGTGTGTCCCTATCCTCCGTTGAAAAAAAAAAAAGGGGGGGGGGGACGACTGGCACAGCAAACAGGAGCATCATCAACATGCACAGTGAGTGAGGTGTCATGCAGATAGCCCCTCTCTCTCTTTTTTTTTGGTAATGGAGAGAACAAGAGATCGATAAGGAGCTGGAGATGGCAATGGCCACGCGGCGGCAGCGGCGGCAGCTGGGCCCGCTTCGGCTGGCCTTATCCCGATGAATAATGCGCCTGTCATAATAGCCGGGATAATTTAATGCTGACACTTAAGCAGGGTGATGAATAGCCTGTCGGCCAGTGGCTCTGACACACTCCTGCCAAACAGGCGGAGCCGGAGTTCAGCAAGATCCATTTCCCACCACCCAGTAACTGGTGAAGTGAAGACAAAGATACAAAACTAATAATTTAGCAAAACACATTTAATGATGAATTTGCCTCCTGAAACAGGCCTATTTTATCTGTATTATATCTTAGTTGAATTGTTTCATATGCATTTTGTGATACTAATCAAATGAAACTACACATTTGGTGAGGTAATAAATTATATTTACATGCCAAATAAATGATCTGTTCATTCTGTAAATGTTCCATTTATTTAGTAAATACATAATGTTTGGTTTTTGAACTTGAACTTGTTATATTCACTTTATAGTTCTCTTACAAACTGTGTGTATAGGAATATTCATTTGATTAGATTGTTTTAGTAAACCGATAAATGTAATATGTCGAGGGGAACACAGGGAGTGTAATACATCTTTTACTGCTTTTCTATCTGTAACTGGGGTTTTTGATAGTTCAGGTGCCCTAGGCAAGTTAACTTTAATGGGGAAAATGGTGTTGCTGTGGATGGCAATTGACAAAAGTTTTGTCTTCGGGGGAGGGGTTGTGATGGAAAAACACCTTTAATCAGCCGGGTGGAACTCCCTCTCCCCCACACCTCACATATGCCTTAACTATCATTGATAAATTATCTGACTTGGGATGTAATGGAATAAATAAAAAGGAACTATTCAATCAGGACAAAGAATTCTGTTCTAATAGGGGCAATTCAATGGATAGATACATTTGGGGTGGATTTGGGGGAGTTCCAAAAAGTTGCATCCCCCCTACCCCCCCTTTACCCCACAGCTAATATACTTAATATATTTAATATGCTTATATTAAAAAAAACCCCAAGTAGAACAGAATAGAGTACCCTTTATTGAGGATCCTGATAATGTAATAAAACATGTATTCCATTACTGCTCAGGTCAGTTTTATCACTAAGATTTTAGGCATGGGGGGGAAGGTGAGATCTAAACCAGTGCAAGATCACCTGGTTGACAAAAAGAGTTTTTCTATCACACCTCATTCCTGGAAGACGAGACTTCAATTGGTGTCCCCAACACCCCTCTTCTGCAATAGAGAAAACTCACCCAGAGCGCTAGAATTTCCGGACACATTGGCTGAACACACTTTATCAGGTAACATTGATTGAAATGTAAAAATGTCATTTCATTCTATAAACCATAAGAATAAGGACCCTTTCATTTTTTAATTTAAAGCTTCTTGGAAAAAACAATAAAACTTTGGAAGAGCCTTCTTCACACTCATATGTCATAAAAAAAAGATTCTTTATTGGATTTTTTCTTCTAAACTTTTCTACAGTGATTTTGACGTTAAATTAAAGGTCACTGAGATGTACACTTCATGGTATGATGCCATAGGAGAACTGCTAGTTTAAAAATGTCTGTTTAAAATAAATCAGTTTTCCAAAAAAGATTTGCAGGCATGAAGACTATTTTATGAAAGTAAAAACTTTCACATCATGGAAAGTTATTCAATGATTTATGGGTTTTTCTAAGAACCTTTATATTATGTAGGTTCTTTAAAATTGATGCAGTTTATTCCTCCAAAAACCTTTGTAATGGAAAGGTTTTTGTAAAAACTCCTAAATGGGTATAGAACTCAAGGTTCTAATACTTTAAGATGGTTGTTAATTTTACATTTCTCATTTGAATATAAGCTTTTTAGGGAACAAAAACATGTTCTTTTACTGTATCAATTTGTACTTTTTTAGGATTATGACTAAAGATTTTTCCCCCCAATAATTAAAAAACTTTGATTGTGAATATTTGTTTGGTCGTTATCATTTATTTCTAATTACAACTTTAAAGAATACATTTTAAGTGATTCTTCTTCTTCAAAACTGTTCAGAATAAACCCAAGATGCAGCCAAGAGCCTCCTCCAGTGCGGGAGTCCATCTACAGTACCTTCACGTTGGCAGGCTTGGACACTTGGGTTTGTTTGCTTTGTGCACAGGGGGAGTTGTGTACAGAAACTGGAATTGATTTGATTCGTAACTCCCTTATCTATAAATGTTTAGGAACAGAGCAGTTTTTTATGATTTATTACTTCTAAGCAATAAAGTCTCCTGTTGACAAAGACCCCAAGAATGAACTCACTCCTTATCCAGCGTAGCTCATCTATAGACCAAGTGCTTCCTCAAAAAGATATTTTGATTTTGTTGACAGACGCTATGGAAAAAATAATGGAACCGATAAAAACCGCAATTATGATTTTTTTTTCCAACCGACCAGATGGGCTGATAAATATCATGTGGGATGTGGTTGAAGGTGTGCCTATTTCTTGTGGTGGCAGTGGATAAAGTAACATTTGGCCTTTTTTGAAAATCCAATTGTCGGAAGCTTTGATGCAGCGGACAGATATGAAGTCCTAAAATGATATGAGCTGCAGTGCACAGTATAAAGGAATCTAAATGCATGATAATCATACGTGTTCTTACGGCAAAGCGCAGCGCTCCAGTTGGATTATCTTGTGGGCTAAAGAGTGACAAGATGCTTCAAGAACAAGACCTGAATCTCGATGTGGCAGCACCAAACAGGCTTTGACATTGCAGTGTCTGCTTAACCTGCCTAAATATTTACCTGTCATGTTTGATCTCCTGGTAAATACCAACATATGAATCGATGTTAAATCGGCCAGGTATTCAGAGTGCTTTGCTATCAGGGAGAAAAATACATGTTGTAATTTAACATGACATGGGAAACTTTTGCACCCCTATGCCCTTGACAAGTAATGTATGGACTTCCAAAAGGTTTTAACTTGTGCACTAATGTGTGATATACTGTAGTGATATAACAAGTCTAGGGATTACTATAACGTGAGATAATGGTGCTGTTGTGCATTGATCATGCAGCTATAAATGAGGCTGAGACACCATCGGATCCACAGCATAGCATGATCTTGAATGTATTATAGCAAATATATCCAAGCGTATGACATTTTTATTCAATTGTGAATCAGTGATGACTCAAAAATGTAAGCTAAGTTTTCACACACTTCAAAGACAAATATCTATCGCTGCATGTAAATGTTAGAATTGCAAAAAATTCAGGATGTCGAAACCGGAAACATAAATTCTGCTCATCAAATTGAAACCTAATCAAATTACTAACTTATCAGACAATAACTTGAGAGAACTAGTGAAAAACTTAACATGTGTGCAAGATTTAAAATTCAAAATCAGTAGCTCACTGTAGATCAAAAATGCAAACTGAAACTGAAACACTGAAATGTCCAGCATCCTAGCAGTTTTACTATGTGCTATCCCATTTTGGTAAACAGTAGATCAAGGCCAGTTAATTTATCCTCCTATATTTTTGATTGGTTTAAGTGTATTAAGAAGAAAATTGTAAGGTTTAGAAAAGGTTTAACTTCAGTAATTTGAGTAACATTGATTGATTAAATGTTCTTTGATTTTCTTTGGCTTTTGAACCTGAAAATGCACAAAACACACACACAAACACGCACACACACACACACACAAACACACACACACACACACACACACACACACACACACACACACACACACATTGTAGAGGGCATAACTGTGATGATTATAAGCAGTGTCTGCAGGAGGATCTTCTGGGTGTTAGCAGTACTCAGTAGACTCCTGAACCGTGGAATAAACAGTGAAGTAGAAGGACTGAGGCAGAATGACTGCCCCGCCTCTGCCCAAACAA
>JBBMFX010000037.1:25113456-25125068 GCA_037832545.1 Rhabdalestes septentrionalis | reverse complement strand
TCGGCAGAGTCTCTTGCTGTTTTCAAACGTCGGCTAAAGACCCAGCTCTTCAAGGAGCACCTTGGCGACTAACCATCTCCTATTTCTCTTGCTTACAAAAAAAACCACTCCTTACATTCCTAACCATGTTTTACATTCTTTTACAGGTGCTGTCCTATGTGTCAAGATTGGTGTAGTTAGGTATCAGTGACAAGTGTTGATCATGTGTACTGAGCTACAGTACCATAGGCGATTGGTGGATGTTGATTTAAATCCTTGATACTGTTGTGGATTACTTGAGCACTGTTGTACATCGCTCTGGATAATTTTATTTATCTAGATGTGATAATCATTTACTGCTGATTCATAAACAGCTGGATTGCATGATTCAAATGTAAAAAAGGCTTGAATTCCATTTTTCCAGTACACAATATTAATGTTCACAAATACAGCAGAATTTACAGCAGTATACAGCACATTAAACATTTACATATTGGTAAAGGTAAATGAATTTCCTTAGATCACTTTACTATCTTTCGCTGATTCCTATTGTGTGCAATAATTGATTTATATTTTTGTAATATTTATGTAGCTGTGATATTTGTTTACCACTGGATCATAAACACCTGGATTGCATTTTTTAAATCCAGAAACACTGCAGACGGTCAATTTTCCTGGTAAGTAATATGTACATTCACAAACACAGCAGAAGTTGAACACGAGTATTTTTCCTTGAGTTTTTATTTGACATTATTTGACATTTATTTTAACTTTTGTTCTTTGTGTCTCTTTGTGTCTGTGCCATTGTAGCATAAGCAGTTTACTTTGGGATAAAGGTTTCTGATTCTGAACAGTAGGGTTTTTTTAAAATTTATTTTACACCCCATTTAACTGATGGACTTTTTCTGTGGAGAAAGACTGAAGAATTCCAACTCAGCCAAGGAGAAGTTGATCTTTTTGTTCTATTAAGTATCCAATTCTGAAAAAAATAGGTGATTACACTATATATCAATAACCAAGGAAGAGGACCAAGACTGGAGCTCCAAATCTAACATCCTTTAAATTTCCATCAGAAACCTTGTTTAAGGTAAAAAGGTTTTCACATCCCACCACCACATCATCAGCAAAACAACTCCTTGTATAGAAGTTCCCCCAGTTTGTTTTCATGCTCTGTCAGTGTGTCTGTCTCCAGACAGCAAAGTGAGGCGCAGATGCAGACTTCAACATGTACTTTTGCTTTTATTTTCAAACACAAAAATGCATGAGGGCCTAAACCCAACAAACTGAGTTAAACCAAGAAGATCGACAGCAGATATCCAAACCAAACTGAACTAAAAACCCAAAACACAAAGCACACAATCAAATAGAATGTGTCAAAATAAACATCTTACAACAAAAGAAAAACGGCGCCCTCTAGTGGCCTTCGCCCAGGGTCAGTTTCCGATAAATTTTGGCGTTCCCATGTCACATACAACCAAAAGTATTGAAAAAGCAGGTCATAATAATAACCATTACTGGGGATTTAAAAATGCAGTCTCACTCAAATGAACACAGAGAATCTTTCAGAATAGTCTTTGCCGAGAATGGGTGGGAAGATCCACAGAGGGAGGGGGTCTGGAGAGGGGAAACACTGGTTTTAGACTATTTTACACCATTTATATTTGGTTTTGAATTTACAAAGATTTATTAATACATTCTGAGATATAATGGTTAAACTTTTTGATGGATGTTTCTTTATGAATTGTTCGAATGTGAAACTAGGTAGGGGTACTGGATGGATAACAGCTTGAAATGCTGCATGGAATGGATTGTGATTGGGTGAACATTAGTTTTGGAAAAGAAAATGTCTTACGGTGCAGACATTTTTAAAGTAATTTTTGTAAATGAGATGTTTGAGTGTAAAAAAACGCACTGTAAAGGTTCTTTCAAGAACAGAGTGTTTTTATGAACATCAGTGTTGATTAACTCAGCTGATCTGCAATACCTTTGCATGGTCTATGCGAGTTTAGACTGTCCCTTTTCGTTTAGACGCAGCACCAAGTGGGAATTCCTCGATTCCTTTTGCGTTTGAAGACTGCGAGCCGCTCCACATTCATCATTCTCACGTGAAAAACATTTTTTTCCGGCTCACTCTGAGATATGTCTCCCCCGTGTCGCTTTATGCAGATATTTCATCTGTATCAGCCTTGTCTTGTTTCATGATATCAGCTTTTATATAGAGCGAAGGGACTAAGCTGTAGGGAGAGGGGGTGAAAAAAAAGAAGGAGAGAAAAGAAATACAACCGGTATCTTTATTCATCTGCTGTCTTCTTTCATTCCGTGGCGTTTGATTCTCCTCTCTGTTCTTTTCCCTCTGCTTGTCATCTGGCTGCCCAGCGTAGTAACAGATCCCTCATATTCCTCCCTTTTTTCTCTTTTATTTCATTATTTCGCTCCTTCTCCAGCCCCCCGTCCCAAGATTAGCTTATATTCATTCTTCACATGTGACTGCCAGTCTGTTAAGGTCATATTAAACCAAAAGCAATCCACTTTAAATGGTTATCTACGACGTGCATTAAAAAGCTCTTTGCTGGCCTTTAAATATTGTGATTGGGTTATAGAAGGGTGGGGTGGAGGGGGGTCCTCTGTTTCGCCGTGCTGATCTCCCTCCCAGGAGCCCGTTTCAGAATATAAATTGAGTAATATTATAAAGGCGAGGGGCGCAGAAGGACTGGGTAATGAATAGGATTCATGATCTAGTGAGGAACAGGAGGTCATGCAATGAAGTGAAATACTCTAATAACTCCAATCCTAAACCCCACAGATGATGATACATTAACTGAGAGAGACCTTGTAATTCTATTTTTTTTTCTACCCCTCTTCTTGGGCCCATACTCTGATACAGACATATTTGTATTAAAAGGGATCAAATTGAATTAAAATCCAGAGCACTCGTAATTGCTTCTTAAACATCTCCATTCAAATTCTAAGCCTCCTGCGCTGCCTCGCTGAGGATCATTGCAATGAAAAAAACCTAAAAAAAAAAGTCTTCTGGCAAAACATGTAATCTGATGAAAAATAAGAACATATAAAAGCTGATTTGCAACATATAAAAGCTGATTTCCTTGATGTCTCAAGGGTTTGGCTCAGATTACCGAACTCAGTCTTAATGCCAGATATTAAATACAAGATTTAATCCCACTGCTTATGATTTATTTTTCATCTCCCCAAGGAATTACACCCATAATCTCACATGGTAAGCAGTAGATGACGAAAGCGATACATCGAGACAAGTGCTTTAGCGCAGATTGACTTTCTTTACCTGTGTCCTCTGAATGCCACCAATTATGAGACCTAGCCAGAAGCCTTTTACATATCAGGATAAGAATAAATCTGGCATATCAGGATAAGAATAAATTTTCATTCCCTCCAACTGCAGCAAAAATGTGTTTAGTCTATCTTAAACAAATTAGCTTTTAGCTACAGCTGGTAGCAATGTTGATTTTGAAAAGTTAAATAGAAGTTGGCTAGGATTAGCTTCAAGCTTTGGTCTCTGGTATAAATTTCGAGGTTGATTTAAGAAAGTTAGAGGTTAACACATGAGCTTATATCTAATGTACCCATTACAAGTTTCAAAGCTTTTAGTTGAGGATTGTGATTATATTTATATTTAGTTTTATATTTAGGGTTGGGGTTAGATTTACGGTTATGATTAATTTATTTATATTTTGAGACAAGTTTAAGGCAAGGGATAGGTTTAAGTTTTGTGTTAGGTTCGGGTTAACATTAGGTTAAATTTAGAGTTAAGGGGATATTTTAGTTTTTGGTGTGGTTAATCTATGGTTAATCTTGGGTTAGGATTTGGATTGGCTTGGGAGTAGGATTTTACTCAAATTTTAAGTTAAGGCTGGGTTTAAATTTAGGATTAGATTCAAGAGAATCATATATTTAAAGTTCAGTTGAATGCAATAAAAAATTTGGTTCTGTGTTAAAGAAAGGCTGTGGATCTGGAAAGGTTCTACAGCAAATAACAGTTTATAGAACGTCTATAGTGCTTTGCAGATATACCTCACAAAAGAATAGAGTACCATAACAGATGCATCACATATTGTCAGCCTTTAAATGTCTGTGCATATTGTATGTGTTGTAAGAAAAAAAAGGAAGTAACTGGGTGTTGATATGACAGGTATTCTAAAATAACATAAATTTGATTGTAGGCAGTTGTATTTCTTGGGATGAGGTTTCATGGTTTAATTAGCCTGGGACAGGGGTGGCGTGTCAGGCAGCCTGGTCGAAGCATGAAGGCGCGGAGTGTGGAGTGTTTGCAATCAAGCGCTGGGAAAATGGTTAATTCCATCTGCGATGACACCGGCCCAGCAAGCACAATAGTTTTCAAGCTCTGACATTGACCAGTAATGACTAGACGAAAGGCGAGGGGAATCGAATAGAGGGGAGCACAGAGTGAGAGAGAGCGGGCGAGAGAGTGAAACACAAAGAGACACCAGAAATGGGTGAGAAAGAGAGAAGAAGAATGTGTGAATGGGGTGAGAGAGAGCGAGAGAAAGAGAGAGAGAGAGAGAGAGAGAGAAAGAGAGAGACTCAGCTGCACTCCACAATCACTTTTCGGCATCTACAGTCCTGGGCCAAAATGCCATTAATACAAGTGTCAGCAGCCTGAGTGGAATGGGGCCTTTGACTGGCTGGAGCCGAAAACGGCCCGGGATCCTTTGGGGACGGACCTGTCCAAGACGTTGCCCGCTTGCTCGGCCCTTTGTGATGCCTCCCACCCCGTCTTTCTCTCTCTCCCGCTCTCTCTCTTTTCTCTCTCGCCCTCTCACTTTTTTTTTTATTTGTGTAAAGATTAAATTGCACATGATTTCTAATGTTTCCGCCTCTCCGCCTGTCATAGGTCGTCGACCCTGGCGGGCCGCAGATAATAGATACATCTTGTGTTTCTTTCGTGGCGGGATTCTCGTCCGCCACAGTCCAGCGACTCGCTATTGTTGCCCAGTCGCAGGCAATTAAGTAAAATGCCGGATAAGGCCGCGCCACGTCCTTTCAATATTTATTACGTCCTCTTGTGCGAAGAGGCATTTAGCTGCAATATCAGAAATGATCTCTAATGCAATTACAACCGCATTTAGAATACACATTAGTGGCAATCTTCAACCCCCTCACAAAAGAGCCTCGCTAGAGTGGAGAAGATAACAGATATGCACCGAGGCCGGCCTTCTTTATAGTCTAGTCAACAGCCTCAAATAAGTTTTTTTTTCTGCTAAAAAGGGCTAAAGCGAATGTTTTACATTTCTGTCTGACTGATGTGGAAATTGCATTTGCATTCCTGATCTAGTGCTCAGCCCAGAACAAGAAAATAAAAACAACAATAACTGTGGAACACATGCAATTCCTTTTATTTGAGTCATTTCCATTGAAAGATGTTTCTTATTGCATACATATCTGTGGAAGAACTTATTCAGCATATTGCTGACCTTAAGAAAACGATGTAACTGTTTCATTTATTTTTTGTGTGATATGAAGAACACTGCAGTTGTTTCTGTTTTCCTTCCATCCTAATTGCTCACTAGCAGCTCAACACAATATTTACTACACAGACTGATAACAGAGTTATTGGGAAACAATATTTTGAGTCTCTTGATTTAAAAAATGGAAGGGCTACAGTGGCAGAAAGAGTCTATGCAAGATTTTTTTGAAGCTGAAATCATTTTCCTTTTAACAGATTTCTGAGTGAAGCACAGTACCAGGATGTGTCTCAATCAAGGAGTGCACTGGTTCAGGGTGATTGTGTCAAAATCAGAAAATTTCTTAGAAATGCTGAAAGGCATGATTTTATTGTATTATAATCAAAGATTATTGCAAACAAGAATTTAGTCTTTGCCATAATATGATTAGTTGACCAGTGACATTATCTACCAAGGTGAAAATATGAGTTTGGAATTGACTTTATCTCTTACAACCCAAAGCATATTTGTAAAACCAAAGTTTGCTCTCCGAGTCGCTCGTTGTTTCCTGCTATTTCACTTGTTGCTCTCCGGACCCCTTCCCTCTGTGTGTTTTCCCCACCCACATATGGGCGGGGATTATTCTTAAAGGTCAAAGATGTCTGTTTGTTTCTAAGACCAAAAATAAAATACATTTGGGCATTTGTGTTCTTTATGGGCATTTGTTTGTGATGCCATATTTAAAACAGCAGTGGTTATGATTCTTATTACCTAATTTTAAATTACAGTACCTTTCATATGAATGCCAAACAAAGCTCAGCATGACACCTGACACCTTGAACATCAAAGATGTTTTGCCAGATATCGCCAATTTATGATTTGTTGTGATCCATGCCACTCATGTTTTAAGTCTTAAGCGACAATATGTTGTTTCCCTTCAACAACCTGCATTTTCCCATTCTTTTCAGACTCTTTTTTAGATAAAGATAAACAAAGGTACAGTTTTAAATGAACAGGGTAACCCTTGACTAAAGGATAGGGAAGGATGAGAAAAGAGGTTCCTCCTAGACTCCAGACTGTCTGGGTGCTCTCTTCAGGGCCTGCACCTAGCCTGTCTAGAGGCAACGTGGAGCCTCTCCCTCGTAATTGACTTCCCCATTTGATAACACATGGCCGTCCGATTGGAGCCTGTCTGTCTCGCTGATGCAGAGAGAAAAGTGCCTCTTCAATAGCGGATCAATTAGTCTATTAAGATAACCAGGGACAAGGTTCCTTGGCATAAATTTGAAAGGGCCCGGGTCATTACCTGCTCTTCCTTTGCCGGCTATAGCAGTGTATACCTGCCTGCACTGCGTCCTTTCACTTCATGAACAGAATGGTGCCATTGGTGTGTGACTGAATATTCAGTTTCAGCCCTTTGATTAAAAAAAGGCCTAGCTTGAGAACTGAAGCACATGCAGCATTTTGGTGCTTTAGAACCAAATAGAACCTTAAAATGTGTATAAATCAGAGAAGTATTTTTTACCCGTGAAAGCTTCCAATAATTACAACTAGTAGTATGTATTTCTCATAGCAACCATGAGAACTGCAGGTAATATCAAATTTGACCCCTTTAAATACAGACATTTACAGACATTTTTATTATATAGAAGTCTCATGCCATGAAATCTGATCAAAACTATTTATTCAGCAGTATGTTACAATAATACACTATAAAATATTAAAATAAAAAGAAGTGTTGTAATATCCATTCGTTGCATGGATTTGTTTAAAACCAATTTACCGCAACTCCTGATTTAAGTTATAAACGGCTAATTTTATGAACTAGGTACAGGATAATAACTGTAAATACTGTTCTTCCTTTTGGCTAGATTTTGAAATAGTTAAGCTGGAACATGTCCAAATGAGATCTGATCAGCTTTTATTGTTCTACTGATGACCTCAAATTCTAGTACTTTGGTTTGTGGATGAGGCTTGTATGCCCTCTTTTCTTTTTACATTTTTGTGTGAAAGTTTCTCATGCAAACAAAAAAAATCAAATATAACCAAAAAATTTAAATGAGCCTGATGACTCACATAGTAATGTCAACTTTACTTTGAACTAAATAACCTAATTATATTGCGGTAAAAGTAAAGTTCAAATCATGATGTGCAGCTTCCATAAATGTTTCTAGTCTTAGTTCAATAGAAAACTAGGTTAGTCATAGTTGACCAAGTGGACAATGCAAGGCCTAACTAACATGAATGGTGATTTTATACTGGAAAAATTCAGACAGAAAAAACCCAGAGAGCTCAGATCTAGACGGCCACCTACTGCTTCTTGTGCCTGCGACATTAATGCACTGTTTCAGATACATATATATTTCCTAATCCCTCTGTTTTAAAGAATAGGTTCCCAGTGCAGACAGATGGCATGCTCATTGCTATCTGAGAAACATTTTGTCCTCCTTGTAGGTCACCGTAAACAGGTGGCTCATAATATTTTCTTGCTTTGATAAGTCTCCAGATTACTCAAAATGATTCACAGAACAGTAATTCCAATTTTTCCCCCACTGCCTTTATATTCTTAGCTCCACATCTGTGTCCAAGATGGCCTACAACTGTTCCACCACTGAGAGAGGGACAAAGGAAATGGTATACAGGACAAGCATAGCTTCAGTACTGTCCTATTTTATGTAAATATTAGATTTAAATGTACAAATGCTGTCAACTAAGTGTTAAGACCTGGAACACAATTAGTGATCTTTGAGCAGTATTTGACAGGCAATTTTAATACATTTTCAGTGAACAGAGCATTTATACCAATTTGCTAACATTTGTCAGCTTACATTAATAACAATTTAATCTTGCCTGGCAGAAAAAGTGTCATTGCAAATAAAATCATCTCAACTGGGACTGCTTGATGGTGTTATGATTTTACTGAGCTCCATACGCTATTAAATAAGGCTTCTTTAGTTAACTAGCTCAATTTAACTAAACAGTTAATCTTAGCAGATGTTTTCTATTGCTAATGCTTTCACCATAAATATCTGTAGGACATAATTCAAATCAATTTAATTCAGTTCATTTCAGTATTATTTATATAGCGCATTTTACAACCAAATTTGTCACAAAGCAGCTTTACAGGGTCCAGGTCCGAAAGCAAGCCAAAGGTGACAAAGGCCAGGAAATATTCCTGAACTGGCAAAAGAAACCTCGGAAGGAAACAAGGCTAAAAAGGAGAACCCAGCCTCCTCTTGTCAATCCAGTGAGAGAAAAATAGAGTCTCTATGGGGGTAAATAACAAGAGAAGGAAGGACTTTGTGAACTAACTTACTGACAGATTGGTCATCTACGGCTACTAGGGTTGGTTCAGTCATGAGTCAATAGAGGTGGATTTTGTTGGAAGTTGAGCTGAGTGCCTCTCCTCCACAGCAACAGCAACCACGATCTCCGCCGGAGCTTTAAACAGAAGTTGCCCTTGAATGGGGGAGGAGCAAGTGGAGAGTCAAAAGCAGCCAAACCAGGAAATTTTTTAACTGAGTAGCATGTTGCCCAAATAATATTGACTCGGACATAAAGTTTATGATGAGGTAAAATAAAACTTTGCCATCATGGCTAGCCAAAAATCATTCTGAATTCATTTAACATTCAAGACTGCTTTAGCTCACTAGCTATTTTAGCAACTGATTTCTAGCTAATGTCAAAAGCTTTTCCTCATACATCTGTTAGAGATAATAAGGACTCTGAAAAAATCTCCACTATGGCTGATTTTATGGCATGCTTATATAATTTAGCTCTATTAACATTTTATTAAGGCAACATTAAAAATCAATCTAATTTAAAATAACGAAACCATAATCAAGCAATTGAGGAAACAAAGTTCTAGTGACAGGTATGTAAAGGGTTTTGGGTTAGTTATTTATTTAAACCTTTAAGCACAACAGATTTAGCAAATTTTCGGGTAGAATGTTAATTTTGATTCAAATTGTAAAAAGTGCCATTATAAGTGCCATTTACGTGCCATTGCACTCTACTGACATTCTTCCAAAAAGGTTCACTTTTAAATTCTGATTCTTTTCCCTTTCCTTTTTATGAATCATTTTTTTCCCTTTGATACAACTCTCAATCAAAGTGGGCTGATATGGAGCTGGCTTTGGTTCAATAACCTTTCCCAGAGGTATCCGAATCTCTGATCTGTTATTCTTGTTCTTTTCTTCTCTACTATATCCCAGTCATTGTGTTCTTCCGTAAGCGACTTTTATAGGGGCCTCATGAAAAGCCAGTGAGCCTGGGGGTCAGAGGCCAGTGTGCTGATGGATTATGGGATTGCGCTGTGGCCCTCTCTCGCTGACAGGCTCTATTGGTTGGGAGGATGAGCTTGTAACCTTTTATATAATTATTGTATTAAAGCCTCTGTGCCCCGGCCTCACTGGCACTTGTCCTCGGATCAATGTGGAGATAATTTCAGAAATGAATAGTTAGTATCGATCGGTCCCCCCCTTAGTGATGGCTTATCAGCGAGTGGGACAGGTTGCTGTAGATTATTGCGCCAATGTCATTTATGGGGGTCTATGATAGTATTTGTGTTTTTGGAGCGGGGTGATTCAAACAAAGGCAATTCAATTTGCAATGGATTTCTGCCTGTCGTTTTCTTTTTTTCTCCTGGTTTGCACCGACTCTCTTGAACACAATAAGCAATAAATCACAATCTTTTTCCATGCAGCTGTGTGTGTGTGTGTGTGTGTGTGTGTGTGTGTGTGTGTCTGTGCAGGACAAACAGGTGTTGGTTTTGCTGGAGGTCAGCAGAGGGGCAGGGAAAGGGCAGTGCTGGACTCCTAGCTGAAGGATTGGATGTGCTTTGGTTCAGACACATCCAGGACCTTCGGGTCTGATGCTTTAAGGAACTGCTGTTGTTTTCCTTTCTCTCTGTTTGTCGGCTTAAACATCATCCGCTCTTCTCTTTGCTTGCTGAGGTTAACTGTCTTACATTGTTTCTGTCATAACCTCATAATTCCATTTTATCCACTTTTTAATATCAAACTGTCATTAACGTGGTAATGGCATACTGCAGACCAATAAATATAGTCCAAACTAAAATGGTATAATTTTAATACACAATAATGTAATTTATTTTAATTCTGCAAAAACAACACTTCTGGTATGTTTTACTGATATCAGTTTATTTGCAGACAAAATGCAAGTTAAGCCCCCGAACTTTAGGTGCAACTTCTACTACGGACTAAAATTCCAGGCATATTAAACCCTTTATTCAATAATTACATGTACTACAATACAGAGTAATAAGGGCATTTTAAAGGGTAAATGTGCTTGGAGTATATCTGTGTGTGTATATATATATATATATATGAATTATAACACATTATTACATATATAACTTATATAACAGTAATTGTACATTAAAATGATCTGTACATATTTTCAAAAAGTGTCCTTTTACTAGGAGTCCCAACACTTTTGCAAACAGCTGTATATAACTATTTATAAGAAAGAAATATCTTTAAAGAATTTAAATAGGTGTCTAAGACTTTTGCACAGTACTATATGTATATATATATATATGTGTACACAGTAAACAGACACATATATACACATACAGACACACACATATACACATATATGTAAATGTATACAATATATAAATATGTAAAAATGGGCTTTGCCTCTTTGTGTATTAGTAGTTTTCATCTTTCTCTTTTAACTGTGAATGACAGGCCATATCCGTCTGTGGCCAGTGCTCCATTTCAATAGCAGCTCAGGGGAATCACTCAGCGAAATGTAATTTACTCACTATTGGTCAGTTTGACCCATGACCTCAATCACTTGACATGGTTACCTTGGCAACCCTGCCCGTGCGGATCAGATAAGAGGTTGAGACGGTCTGTAGGCCGCATCAGAGCGACTCGGAGCCGAGACCAGACACCATTCCAGGTCCTATAACTGACCTGTTCATACTTAACCAGCCTCTATCAAATTCACCTGAATAGGATTCTGGCCAGACTCTGCAAATGGACAAATCAGGTTACATTTTAGGTTGAATAAAAAATAGTAGAAATTTTGGTCTGGAAGAAAACACACACACACACAAACACACACACACACACACACACACACACACACACACACACACATAAACACACTCAGACACACATGCTCACACACACACACACAAACACACACACACACACACAGACC
>JBBMFX010000037.1:25073736-25090258 GCA_037832545.1 Rhabdalestes septentrionalis | reverse complement strand
AGAGAGAGAGAGAGAGAGAGAGAGAGAGAGAGAGAGAGAGAGAGAGAGAGAGAGAGAGAGAGAGAGAGAGCTGTTTAGAGCAAAGGCCCCCTGTCTTGGCAAGCAATGCAGGGGCTGGTACAGTCAGGAAGGGTCATAATTAAGCTCCTCATCACACACTTTACCCCACATGCAACACGTGAGAGGCTCTGAAAGGTGTGTGTGTGTGTGTGTGCATATTTGGGTTTGAACATTTACAGGCTAAAAACTGCCCTGAATTTGCAAAATGCTTTCTACAAAAGTGTCTTGTTTATTTCTGTTATGTTTAATAAAAATTATGCAGAGAAATACAATTGTTAATATAAACTAATATACATATAATCTGTCCTGTAAAAAAGTTTTGAGCCACCCCTAATTTCTGATATACTATGAATCACCTTGTTGGTGTAAAAATACTGTGTATTGCCTGTCAAACTGTCTTGTCTTAGTCTTATACTGAGTAGATTAAATTAAAGAAATGTTTTACTGAGACAAGCTGCAAAGTACCTACAGATACAAGATGTCTACCTAAAGGAGTTTCAGACCCTAAGTTTTCAGCACCACCAGTATACTGATCACCGCCTGATCATCTGGATTCTCCTGTTTCTTCACTGGTTTAGGACTTCAGTAAGACGGTTTTGATTCCGCTCGAATGATTCATACTTAGGTCACTGTGTGTCTCAACGAACAAAAACATTCCTCTGAAACTGATCAGGTTTAGGGACTGGACTGGAAATGAGTGTCTTGCATTAATATACATAAAAGTCTGGATCATCGGAAGCAATATTTTGCACTGTCCTGTTCAACCCATAAAGGACATAAAATTATTTTTACAAGCTGACCATCTATTCATTGCCACAGTGAGTTGCAGATACGGATGAAATTCAGCCAGATAGTGTCCATACGACAAAGCCTCATATGAGGAAACAAGGCTCTTGTGTATACCGCTGACTCAGCACACTTCTATGACTCAGTTTGTTTGTGAAATTTTAATGGGAACAAACAAAGATGTGAGCTTTCTTTGCACGACTGCTCAGCAACATTCGGACATTTTTGCGGTTCTGAGAGACGGTGCCTGCCCTCTCAACCTTTCTTTCCCCATTATCCAAAGTTTGTCTGTCTTTGAATACACAAGAAAAAAAAAGAATATCCCCCATCCTCTTAAAGCGAAAGTTTGGCCCTAATTATACTTACACTAACCCCAAAATGCAGTTAGTCGATAAGGACTGGTGTCTGAAATCTTTATTTTTAGAGTGGAGCAACGATGCCAATGTGGCTAACCAGTAATGTAATTTACTCACATCAGTTCGTATATATACCTTCTCTCAAATAGAGTTATTAAGTAACCAATTTTATTTTATGAGGTTTCTGACATTCTGTTTACTACAATACCGGACAGTAGCATCTGTAGAGTTTAGTCTGTATTTATAAATAACAGAATGTTACTGACAAAGGCATCCTTTATGCTGGGGACACTGGGGATCAATTCGTAGACATCTTCTCTTGAAAAACCTCTATTTTATTATAAGGGGAGCCTGGGTAAAGGCTAGAAGCAGCAGATCAGGGCACCCATGACCTTAGTATTGGTGGTAAAACCTACATAGATTTGCTATTGTGCAAATGATGCAAAGAAAGTTTTAGAAGTGAATGGAGTATTATAACCTGCCAATGTACTTAGAGCACATCTACAGAGATAAACCTTCTTATTCAAGGTTTACAATAAATAAATCGTAAAAATTGTAAACCTTCCCTCTTCCCCCAGTCGACAGATGCCCCCACCACCAACTATGAGTAGTTACCAGCAGTCTTTATACCAAACTGTAATCATTACTGAATAAAACCTTGCTTCTGCTTTTTGGTTGTTGAGTTGCACCAATGAACCCTAACAATTTCACAGAATTCACAGAATGGTCTACAAGGTTAAAGAGGTTAAAAATAATGTTATGAATCGAGAGCTTGTGAAATCCCTCTCTGTTACAATGCAGTGCAAGCGTTTACTCGGCCGCCGTTTTCTGCTCGCCGTTGCGCCACACGGGCTTCACTCCCCTCCTGTGTTTACATGCGCAAATCACTGACCTTTGAGTGCACAGGAAACCCCTTCAGGCCTCATACACACACCGCATCTCCAATGATAAATACTTCCCCTCAAATATTTATAACGCCATCGGGAAGCAACAGGAAATTATTAGTATAAATTAGGGCCATCAAAAGTCAAGTGGCCACCACTTCGATAGCAGTCTTTTTTTCTGGACTTTCTGAAGGGATGGAAAATTCCTTCAGACGTCGATGAACGGTGAGATCAAAAGTGCAGCCTGTCCACAATGTGTAGAACAGAGGAAGAATGCACGGACTGGTTGTAATAATGATAACACCCTCTCGGTTCCTTAACTGGTCGCTCCCTTTCTTTTCCCACAGGTTATGGCCTCCAAGCTAATCTCAGCATTTGTTTTTGGTTTTTCACAATCTAGAGACTTAAAGCCCTTCTGACCGCTAAACACTCTCTGATTTGCTTTATGAACAATCCTTTATAATCGGCATTCAAAAGAGCAGCTCAAGGCAAGTAAAAAATTTACCTATGGCAAGACTGAAACAACAGAGATTTGAGTAATTTTTATGTATGTATGGATGGATGTATGGAGGGATGGACATATGAATTTATTTATTTATTTATTTGTTTGTTTGTTTTTTAAAACACATAATCACTTTTGTTGACAGTAAAAAAAATAGTTTTACTTATTTGCTTATTTACTTACTTATTTACTAATTAAGTTGGTGCTGCTTATGGCTATATTTTGCTCATCACCCCAAAAGTAAAATCTATTCTGCATTTGTGTTCTAGGCTATTGGGTTTTATCTTGTTTATTTATTTATCTATCTATTTATTTCTGTTCTTGAGTTAATTGAGGCCTTTTTGCATTTTCTGCTTATTTCCAACATGGTATTAGTGTCTATCACAGTGTTCTGTTTTTGTTAGTTTTCTGTTGTTTTACAGATTTTTTTATGAGATATTTTGCCAATAAACTGTTACGGTACTCACGGATCATTTTACAAAATCTTCTCAATCCGCATAACCAATCAGATTGTGACATCAGAACTGTTGTATGAGATAATTATTTAGTTCAATTTATGCAAAATGTAACTTCCATTATATTTTCTGATTATATATTTTTCCCCTTTTCATGTACTTTCTGTAGGTCTTGTGACATCAAAGCTCATCCCCAAATAAATATACAGATTTCATGCCCTGTACTGTGAGTTTATTCAGGATCTTTTACACTACTGCGCAAAAGCCTTAGACACTTAATCAAATTGTTTAATGCCATTGTTCTACTGCATGTATTAGTGTCTTTCTTCTAAGCATGTTAGAACCAAAGCATATAAGCAAGAGCGCACTGAAAATTATCAAGATTTGTTTTGTTTGTGTAAAATAAGCTGATATTGATTGTGATGTTGAGGAGAACACAGGTTTGGTTCCAGATTTCTCCACGGATCCTCCAGCTGATGTTTGGATTTGTGCTGCTCCATCAGCAGCTCCTGATTTAATTTAATAAATGACTGGTTGAGTCAGACCAGGTTTCTGATGGAAACTACAAGGACTACTGGGTTTCCACAAGGAACACACTGATATACTGTATAGAATGTCACTTTTTACTCTGTAATGTTATTTGTATATATTATTTTTAGCTTTCATAATATAATTGTGAAAAAATACTCATTGCTCATGTCAAGAGTATTTGAATATTATTTTTTGCTTAGTTTCAATTAAGTTTCAAATATTGGGTGGTTTTCTTGGCATTTCATAAAAAGAAAAACAAATGTTATTTCAAGACTGCAACTGCACCATCTTTCATGTAGTGCCCACGACCCAGGACCCCGTCGTTGACTGTCGGGGTCAGTGTGGAATTAGGAGAGACTGGAGGTATTATATTAATGTATTTTTCTTGTAATTTGGGGGGCGCTGGGGGGAGAATGGCCTGATTGGAGGTCCCTAAACTGTCCCCAGTGGCCCTGGAGCAGCTGATAATTGTGCGCTGGATAGATGTGTATATCAAATAGTTTACAAAATGAAGCCAGCTGTGTTTCCCCTGCATAGTGCGCCTTCCTGACACGCATCATTAAACCTTATTAGCTACTTCCTTTTACAGAGGAGCCTCGCCCCTATCTCCCAACCCCTCATATTAACATTTTCGTTCCTTTCAACTGGAAATCATTGGCTTTATTGTAGAGTGTCAACTGGCTGTAGTTTTCTGATGGGTGTTAATTGGTACTTCGGAGTATAATCACGTTGAAAGATGCTGCTGCGTTCTTTCTCGCTGAGCTGAGACAGAAGCATGTCGTCTCCTGTTCTTTCTCTCCGCTCTCTCCCCTCGTCATAGGCTACAGGTCTCTTGGTTCGCTTGTCGGAGTCTGTTAGTCCAGCAAAGCTCCAAACGAGGACCGATTAGACCATGTTGTTGAAGGCTAGCGCATACAGGAGTAGTTAGGCAAGCTGTCAGACCAAGAGTGTGTTGTTGAATGTATTTAGCTCCTTATGTGAACCAAATTATTTCTTTATTTATTTTTACAAAAAGGACAAAAATGGGTGTGTTAGTGCATGTATTAGGCCCCTTGTGGAAACCAAATGTCCCCAGTACGATGGACAAAAAGAGATGCTTAGGGGGCATTACACTACTATTCCTGCACACTTTCCTGCAAAGCAACACATTTAGCTATTGGTGGAGACCTCATGCCCAGAGTGCAATGGAAAATGTGGAAAAGTATAGCTTTCATTTCAAAGGCAATCAATATTTGTGGGTGGGCATGTATTCAATATTTGTGTGTGAGCATGTACTTCAAAGCCACATATTTAGCACACTTAGGACTTTGTAGGGACCTATTGTCCCCAATATGATGGGCATCGAGTGATGTTGGGGAATATTTAACTGTTCTTATTGCAGAATTTACAAAAAAGGCACATATTTAGCAAATGTAGCACTTTGTGGGGGGTAAATGCCCCCAGTGTGATGGCAAATGTGTGATTGTGTAAGGAAGGGGACAAATGTAGTCTCATTCTAAATCGAACAATATTTGTGTTGGCATGTATAAGGCCCCTTGTGGGGACCAAATGTCGCCAGTATGATGACAGCAAGAGACGCTGAGGAGACATTTTCCTGTTCTTACTGCTGCTTTTACTGCAAAGTTACATATTTAGCATATTTAGCTCTCTGTGGGGACTTAAGGTCCCCAGAATGATGAAAAACATGAAAATGTGTGACAATGTGGGAACTTCTGTCTGGAGACCATGTGAAACAAATCTCCTTTTTTAACATTGTCTTATTTATAGTATTTAGCCTGCAGCAGTTGAGGTTAGGACTGGTTCAGGAGTCGCATTTTCCTGCAGTCATATGGAAGGCGATGTAAATATATCACAAACATGAAATACAAAGATATAAAATGATTTGACCTCTCAAAAAAGGCCATCATTAATATAAACTGTTGTGCAAAGAGTGTAAATATGGATGACATTGTCTTTAAG
Organism: Rhabdalestes septentrionalis; assembly: GCA_037832545.1. Taxonomy (NCBI): domain Eukaryota; kingdom Metazoa; phylum Chordata; class Actinopteri; order Characiformes; family Alestidae; genus Rhabdalestes; species Rhabdalestes septentrionalis. The sequence goes on along the minus strand of JBBMFX010000037.1, from coordinate 25,084,725 downwards.
GGTAAATTGTGTTTTTTAAATGAGAAACACAAAAACAGGACAAGGTAGATGAAATACATGCTGCTTCAAAATAGAGAAAATGAACCAAATTGTAAATTATGTTCTAAAATTTAAAGGTACTGATGTTTGTGCCCTGAGAGGTGCAGGTCCTGAGATAGAAACAGAGACAGAAAGTGAGAAACAGAAAGAAAGGGAATGTGCATGGTTTATGTGTTTGTGTGTGTGTGTGTGTGTGTGTGTGTGTGTGTGTGTGTGTGTGTATGTGCTGTGTGTGGTGTGTGTGTTTGTGTGTGTGTGTGCATGGAGACCAAATGGCCCCAGGAGGATAGATAACTTTTTGTTGTGGGGACATTTAGTGATACAGTTTAACCAATGAGAACAGAAGTCATTTACAAATGCAGCAGCCTTAAAGGCACAGTAAAAGTTATAGTCTGTCAAATTCTAATACACTGGTTGGAAAAGGGTCCTCTAAGAGTAAATATGGATTTTTATAAATCCATAAAAACCTTACAAACTGAATTTTGGGAAAATGTAAAATGCACACAAAGAACAGGAGATATTTTTTCTGTTTCTTTTAATGATCAGCTGAGTTCCAGCACATTTGAATTTGTTGTTTTTGTGGCCTTTTCATACGTAATTCACTCTCCTGCTATGGGCAATGCTGTATGTTAGGACAGATTATTGTTTGCGATAGTTTTATCATGAGTTAGGTTATGAACTTTCGATCTACATAAACAGGACAGTGCAAATGTCTTGAACCACTCCTCATGTCTTCATATTTTGCTTTCATATTTTGCTTTCTCGATATTTTTAATGAAGTTTATGTTTAGCACATGCTTTTACCTATAGATATTAAAGATGTTCTCCATGTTATTTTAATTGAGGAACTGTTCTCCAGGCTTCCTGAAGAACTTTCAAGGTTCTCTCATTTTCAGAGAAATGGTTTTTGTGTGTTAATCCACACATAGACCTACATATTGTAGCGGCGTTGGGCTGGGGAGGGCTGTCCCAGCATGCATTACTCCCGCCTCGGGCCATTTGGGTGTGTGTTTGTGGTGTTATGGTGGGGTTGTTGTGTTGTTGTGGGGTGAATGTGTTCATTGTGTGTATTTGGAGTATTGTGTGTGTGTTTGCATGGTGTTGTTTTATGTGTTTTTGGGGTAGAGGTACACAGTCTACCATGAATGTGTTTCAGCTCGAGGGAGCCAGATGGAGGGGGAAGAAGCTCACCGGAGAAGCCAGCCAGCAGAGGGCAGCAGAGGGTCCTCCAGTCGGCTCCAGCACTCTCCAACCGGCGGTGAGATGATGGAGTGGTCCCAGTCTGCCGACGGCTGAAGACGGCGACGCCGAACGGCAGCCACGGAAAGACAGCGACGAGCCCTTTCTGGCTGCCGTTGAGGGAGCCGGCGCGCCCTTCTCAGCAGCGGCCAGCCAACGCGACGCACGACAGCCGGGAGAAGAACAATTTTTGCCTCTCATGATGACGTGCTCAGCTTGTGAGTCCGCAGCGGAGAGAGACACAGCTCCTGGGAGTTTTGCCGCGGACCTGCGCTAGCTAGCACGACAGGGGTACCCAGACTTCCCGGCGGAGATCCAGGAAGCCTTCCTGCGCGGACTCCAACCTGAGTGGCTCCGTGAGCATGTACGGCTCGTGGCACCCAGCACGCTGACGGAGGCGACTTTTCCTGGACTGTACTGTTGATGGAACAGACTGTCGAACATTGGTGGACACGGGGTCCATGGTGTCGATCGTCAGCAGGGGGGTGTTGCATCAGACGAACTGCTGTGGCGGGTCTGAGCCTCCAAATCGTATTATCACAGTAATGGGACAGAGTGTGGCCATGGGGGGACAAAGGACTGTGCGTGTCGCGGTGGCCAGTGTCATCCTGGAATACCGCTTCTTGGAGGGTCCTATAGAGGACTGTTGCATCATGGGGCTAGACTTCCTGCAGCGATTGGGGGCGGTGATCGATGTGGCCGGCTCGGTCATGCGCATCGGAACTAAGCACCTTTCGCTCAGCCGGAGGGACCGTGAGGGGCGGAGTGTCAGGGTGGCCGAAGTAACCGGGGAGCAGCTAAGGGCTGCAGTCAGGGGTGTGTCGCGATCGGGTCCGTCACATAACCGGCAGGCTATCGATCAGCTGTTTGAGCATAGCTGCATGGGTTTGACTGGGGTGCAGAGTTAGCAACTTCGGCAGTTATTAGAGGAGTACGGGGACATCTTGACGTCAGACGAGAAGGACTGTACGCACACCAATCTGGTACAACACAGTATTGACACTGGCGATGTGCACCCCAATTGTCTGGGACCTCTGCGGCTTCCTATAGCAAAGCGGGCGCCCGCGGAAGAAAACATCTGTGAAATGCTTGCGTCTGGCGTGATTGAGCCGTCGGATAGTCCCTGGTCCGCCCCTGTAATCCAGGTGAAAAAGAAGGACGGCTCACGGTGGTTTTGTGTTGACTACCAGCGACTCAACGCGGTCACACGCCTCGCATTGATGAGGCCCTTGTTTGTGTATTGGGCTCTTCCTGGTTCAGTTCCCTGGACCTACGGAATGGCTACTGGCAGGTAGAGCTCTCCCCTGAGGCGGGTCCCAAAACTGCGTTCAGCATCGGGCAGGGCCTATGGCAGTTCCGTGTTATGGCTTTCGGGGCTCATTGAGAAAGTGCTTGGGGACATTTTGCGCTCACATTGCGCATCTACTTTGCTTCTGTACTGGTGTATCCAGATTTCCAGCAACCCTTCGTGCTAGATACCGACACTAGTGATGTGGGACTGGGGGCCATGCTGTTGTAGGCCAGGGCCAAGTCGTAGCTTACTTCAGCCATTATTTGTCATGAACAGAGCAGAACTACTGTGTGACACATCGCAAGCTGTTGGCAGTTGAAGCAGCACTCAAACATTTCCGTCCATACTTATATGGACGGAAATTCTGCCTTAGGTCGGATCTTGCGTCGCTCATGTGACTGATGAGCTTCAAAGAGCCCGAGGGAAAGCTCGCTCTCTCGCTGGAGGTCCTCCAATCCTTCGATTTTGAAATCGAACACCGCGCGGGGAGGCTCCACGGTAACGCTGACACGCTATCTGTGTAGTGAGTGGGAGTGGCGGTATTGCGATCGGGCAGGGAGGAAGTACAGGACCGGGCTGCTGCGGTGCGGGTGGCACATTCGGACATGGTACCGAGGCTGAGTGCACAGCCGATCGGCGAGAGACAGGGTGCGAGCTGCAGTGGGTGCGGGAGGACCAGTGGTCTGTATGGAGGGACATTTTTGACACGGATCCGGAGCTTAAGTCCTTAGTTGCGCAGTTTAGTCGTGCGGGACATGGTGCTGTATCGACGGTGGGTGCAGCCGGGTCCACGCAGCATGGTTCTACAGCTGCTGGTCCCTAGGACCTTACGGGGTACGGTCTTGGGTTTGGTGCATGGGGCTTCGGGCGCGGGGCACTATGTGGCCGCTTAGACCATCGGCCACTCGCGGTCCTCACCAGTGACCACCAGAAGGACTGGGTCTGCCACCTGCCGCTGGTGCTCTGGTCCTACCTTATTGTGGGGTGAATGTGTTCATTGTGTGTATTTGGAGTGTAGTGTGTGTGTTTGGGTGGTGTTGGGGGTAGTTGTATGTGTTTTTGGGGTAAAGGTACACAGTCTACCACGAATGTGTTTCATGGTAGCTCTGTGTACCTGGGGATGGGTTTAGTGCAGGTTAAGCTTGGTGGTGACGCATAAGATAACAAAAAGCTCTCATAAAGTCCGCTTCCTTTGTGAGTTCACCTGATCTCACAATTGTTTTTTTGCCTCCCAAGATGATTTCAGCACGAAATTGTTACAATATGAATCATTCAAACATATCAAAGAACATCTAACTTAAGGCCTGACCATGTGAAAAAACAGGTGCAGATGATTGCAGATGATTGGGCGGTGATCAGTATACTTGTGGTGCTGAATGCTGAGTGGGTGGAACACCCTTATCTAGACACCTTGTATCTTTGGATACTTTGCAGTCTGACACAGTAAAACACTTGTTTCCATTTATTTTATTTAATCTACTAAATATACAGAAACAAGACAGTGTGACAGGCTTAAATATATGATTCTGCATAAGCAGGGTGATTCAAAGCAGAATATAAAGAAATGAGTGGCAGATCAAGACTATATCTACTGAAAACTCACCTAACCAGACATTTAAGCACTGAAAGTCACTGCATCCCTGAAGTACTGCTGGACTAAAAGAACAAACTTTCATGATGCAAATCACAGTTACTGAGGCAATCAATCCATATACCTGGGTTGTCCTAGTATGTGTGTGTGTGGATGGTGGAGGGGGGCAAACTTCTCAGGATTAATAGCTTCCAAATCAAAAGTGGATAATAGTAGAGCAATTCAAATATCTAATATTCTCACTGAGTATCACAGTCCGAAAGACAAGTCAGAAACGGGGTTCATCAGAAACATGCTGATTTTTCTGGCGATGAGTAAATTGGCAAGATAATTTATGATTTGGCCTCTGCTGGCGAAGATAAAAGCATCTGTTTTTTATCCGCTTGCTCACTCGACACATGTGTGGTGCCGCGGTGGCAGAGGAAGTGTGCGGAAGTCGCACAGCCGTTAAATACTGCCCCCCCACCTCGTTACAAATGTGATGCAAAGCTACAATCTTTAGGCTACACTCCATGTTGAAATGATATTGTAAGTCTTCAATGATACCTTAGCACTGTTATATAACACCACAAACTCCTCAATATTCTGCTACCTCTGCTTTACTACTGTTTAAACCCTGTCTGAATTCATGCAGAATGTTGGAAAACTGGTAAAATGCCTTGTATTGTACTTTACTAGGTGTCCAGGAGTAAGTAACCAGATCAAAAGGTTTTGTACACACAGAGAGTTTCTACATTTTCATGTTATTCACGTAAAATGATTAAAATACACTTAGTATTCTTTACAAACAATTAAAATGTTAATGATTTAATAGACAGACAATTTGATATTTTTATTTATCATTACTGATGTAAAATAACCCAAATATAATTATAGTCATAATGTAAATCAACTGACCAGTGTTAGATATTTAAGGAGCTATCAAGTGATGAAACACTTAACAAATGCATTTAAATTTAAAGGACAATGTAAAATTTGACTCTGCGTTACCACACAATCAATGAATAGGATGTCAGACATGCACTGATATAATTTTTTTCATCTTAAAAAAGGAAACCTGTTGTATTAGACTCCTTTTCATGTTTAGTTATTCACTAAATATATTTCTAGTGATTAACATGAATAATAATCAGCAGTTTTTGAAATAAATGGATAAGAGATAGGAACCTGTGGTGTGGTTTAATGTGTTTGAAGTAAATTTGGCACTTTTCATTTATTAAAATGTATATGTATAAAATGTAAAATAATTAAAATAGCATAGGTATATGTAAAAACCCTTTAATCAAGAGTTTGGCCAAATTTACACACATTTTCTTTCCTGATTGATTGCAGAACAGAGCGAACACTGTGTAAACTCTGAATTTGGTTGTTTAAAAAAAAGCCTATTTTCATGCTGTCCTTTCAATAGATACGGATTTATTACACAGCAGAAGCTTGGTGCTGAGATATTTTTGCCTTGTTTCATGGAGGAACCCCATATGCCCTTGAAGCTTGCTGAGTGTGGTTTGTAAATGAGCTCAGCCCCCCCTATAACAGACCCTTGGTATTTCTCGGGGCGCATCTGTGATCAATTAAAGAGAGACAATAATAAATGTATACATTTAGACCAATTTCAGGCCGTGTGACAAATGATTTTACCCTTGAGCTATTGACATTGTCTGAGAAAAAGCCCCTCGCGTCCCTGTTGTGCATTCTGCCTGCGATCTCCAGGCTTTGCTTTCATCACTTTACATAGGCTGTGGGCTTTTGAAATATGCTCTTTGTTTAATTTCACACACATGCACACACACACACACAGTAACACACATGCACACAAAGAGCTGACGTACGGTTTATAAATGATGACCATTCTCACATATGTTGAATATGAGCCAAAAGTGATTTTACTGCTATTTGGAGGTGAATGTATATCATGTGCTGTCTTTGATAGATTGACTTACTGTAGCTGCTGTTTTCATATGAGGCAAAACTATAGGCAAGAGGAGCTGAGTGTGCAGGTCTAAGGACTAAGGACTGTGGACTAAGACTTCTCATGGGCCTTCAATGAGAAGGAACGTGGACATTTTCCCATTTTACATTAGAGCAAAACATCTACAGAATTTAATAAACAAAGTCATCTGGAGAGATCTATATAAATTATAGATCTAAATTACTGTGGAGATTTCCTTTACAGTGGTTGTGAATGGTTGTGAATGGAACTAGAGCTCTTGATGTCTACAATAGTGATGGATCATTGTTGAACGATTCGTTCATTTTGAACAAACCTTAAAGTGACTCAGGAAGACAATTCATCTCGGATGAGTGATTCTTTCAGTTGCGCATGTGCATTTGAACTACATCCTACAGTTTCTGTATTGGAATTATTGATTCACATGACAGCCCCATAAGCTTAACCAACCCAGCCTGAGCGGGTAAGTGCCAAGCGGTCACATGACAAAAGAACGAACGACTCAAAAGACTCGAGACATTAATTAATCAATTCTCTTTCCGGCTCAGGCTGCATAGGTTAACATTACGGGGCTGTCATGTGATAAACGAATGACTCAAACCCGAAGACTCGAGAGAAGAACTAATCAATTCTCTTTCTGGCTCAGGCTGCATTGGTTCGCTACTTGAGCTGTCAGGTGATGAACGAAAGACTGAAACCCGAAAACTTGTCAGATAAGAGGCGAGGTGAGCGAATCTTAGACTAAAGACAGACTAAAGAATGAAACTTTTGTTCCTTATGGCATTATAGTTTTGTCTTGTTTGTATTATGATCAATGTTTGTGTGAACAATAGATAACATTTAATTATATTTTGCTAAAATTAATTAAATGAACGAGATGACTCCGAAAGAGATTAGTTCATTTTGCTGAACAAGACTTAAAGGTCAGAGTCGGTAAAATGATCCGAACTTACCATCACTAGTCTACAATCCAAATACAACCCATTTATTTATGATCCAAACACACCATTTAATATATATGTGTCTATGAGTGTTGATACAGAATACAGATGATGGATTTACAGTGAGAGGGACCAATTGACACAGAGAAAAATGACACTTGAAAGCTCTGGAATTTCTAGATTCACCCCTGATTGTGAATTTGAGCTATAGTTTACCACATTTCAGTTTTTAGAAATATAAAGCAGCAGCTGCCAAAATTCTCTACTAAACGTGTTACATATTATTAAGTCTTCAAATAAAACATTGGGTAGATCTTCACAGTGTTAGCTTAGTGCTAGCATATGTTAGCAAAATTATTGTAAGGGCTATTTTTTACCATGTTTCAAACTAAAAACATAATTTTAATCATCATGGTTACCCACTGATAGCATTCAGGCATAAACTGACATATGTTAGCATGTTAGCAAAAAATGGCATTATGGGAAAGGTGTTTTTTCTGGTATTTATTGTAACAGGCTTAGATATTTACATTATAAATGGAAAAACTTAAGTATAATTGTCATTGACAGTAATTCTAGGACTGACTGGGCACAGAGAGAAAAACTAATGTTTTCTAGAAATGGACAATAAGTGAACACATTCAAGCTGACCTGGCCATGGGGTCACTATGAGCTGACCCGAATCCTAACAGAAATGCAAGGTGGTTGCCTTAAAAGTGCTAATCAGGTTTTTTGCGCTTCATCGATACGTTTCGACAAGCAGCGTCCATCACAGCGGCAGAAGCAAACCAAGCGTGTCCGTAATTACATTAAGACCCTCCCAACCCACCCCCTTTATTGTTAGACAAGAAAAGCAATATGGTATAATTAGGTTTGATTGGGGGGGAGCATGTTTCCGGTGCGATGCGGAGATGAATGATGTTTCCACAGCGACACACATCTGGTTGGCTCCTCACATGGCCATTTGTTTTGGTGCAAAGGCAGCAGGCCAAGGCACCAACGTCTCAGAAGCGGGCAAGCAGCCGTTACTGGCAGTCGTTCGTGAAATCTCCCTTACTTTTATCTTGAACCAGGGTCACACAATGATACCATGTTACAGACTCCTTTAATCCTTTAGGCTTTAACTTACTGTTTCTGTTGCTGTGCCTTTAAGCTGAATGTATTCAAATGATCCTTGTTCTCACTTTGAGTTCAGTATAAATAGGTGTAGATAAAAAAAATGTAGGCTGAAAAAATGGACTTGTGGCTATATTTTAATTCATCGGGTTTATGACCTCACAAACCAAAGCAGTGTGTTTCCATATAATGTGGACTGGAGAGTGAATGGTACCCTTTTTTATTTTAAAAGTGAAGAAATTTATTTTTAATGATGTGGGCCCTTTAATGAAAATGCTAAGGTTGGAATATGTTGGTGTATTTATTTTTAACTGCACACGTGCTAATCACGAACAGCTGAGAGCTGATCAGTGCTAATGATTTTTACAACAAAAGCTTGTGCTGCTCATTCCTTGTGCTGCAGTTCCCATTGATCAGGATATTTTCATGAGGGTCATTTCAGGCTGCAGGTTTATTCACTCTGAAGGCAGAGAAATGGGTCACAAAAACTGGATCTGGGGGGGAATGAAATGTCGTTCACATCCTTCAACTTGCTTATTACTTGGATTTCCACTGCCTTTTCAAACTTTCTGCTTGATTAAGCAGATGTAAGCAAAGTAATTCAGACTGGGTTTGATGGGAAACGCTTCATTCTAGAGAAACTGAGTCAGAAATTTGTGCAGTGGTGGTGATAGGAACCAGATGCCAGAGACATTTTACATCTCTGAAACTTCTCACATTACAAGAAATGGTCACAATACACCACCTGAAACATTGTTTTATGATAGTCAGAATAGACTTTGAGACCTCTGCTTCCATTCACCACCACTCTGAATGAATGCACAGTTTTTAAAAAGTTGGTGGAATTTCCCTTTAGCAACTCTATCCTTCTAAACCAGGTGTCTAAATGTCAAGCAGCTAGGTTGGCAGCCACTTTAGGCCCACATACTCATGCTAAAATGAAAAGGAATTTTTCAGCCTGAGAATGAGGCAGCCAATCAGAGGAGGCTCATTAACATATGCCAGCCTTAAAAGCACAGTAAGAAAACAGACTGTTTAATTCTAAACATGGAAAACATTTAACATTTTGGCACCAGAAACACCAGAAGAAGATCACGAACAAAACAAGAAAACAGAAAACTGTAGAAAATGGGCCCTCTAAACATTCAACAAGAATAAGAACCCCATAACTGATTACTTAGCTATTAGTTAATTTTCATAGGCGTTTTATACACTGCTTTGCAATCGGTTCAAACTCATAAATTCTTCTCTCCTCTCCATAAAACATTCTTGACAAAGGATCATTTTTCAGTTGATCCCATGTATGAAGTGTTTTGGCAAAGGGCACGAATGGACTCCACCTCCACCGTACTGATCACCTGGACCTCTGTGGGGCTGAGGCTTTTGGGTTTTGGTGGCGTGTGACGTGGCGGGGGGCGAGTGTGTGTGGCTCTCAGGGCTTCGTAACAGTGATCTCCACAAACACAAAGCCCACAAATAAACAATCTGTTTCGGAGAGTAACAGGAAGTGACTCACAGCGGAAGGTATTATTTGTGGCACGGTTTGACGTGCCGCAGTCTTCAGTTTACGGCTGGGTTTTGTCCTGTTTTTGTTTTTTGCCCTCCTGTAAACTTTTTTGTCGGAGATGTACACAAAATATGGGGGCCGGCCGCTGTTTGTTTAGGCCTGCTCGAGACTGTTATTACTGCCATAATGACAAACAATAATAACAATGAATATCATCGGCAGAATTTGTCCGTCTTCGCCTAAACATGGGGAAGTTACTGAGAGAGGGCTGAGAGGCCGGGGCAGGTTGCCTGGGTTTGCTGGATGCAGCCTCAGTCAGGACAGATGAGCGGAGCCAGCTGGGGGGGGTGTGGGCGGGGGGAGGCGTTGGGGGGAGCGGGTGACAAGAGCACTTCGCAAAGCATAACTGTGGCAAAACCACCCAGAGTGGCCACTCACAACTCGCAGTCCGGGCCTAAATATCCACTCTCAATTGTTATTCCTCAGATTCCCAGTTTATTGACTTGGATTTCCAATTTAAAGGGGAAGTTTAGCCAAAGCACATACTTTCTCTGGACTTTAGTTCTTTTATAAGTGATTCAGCAGTACTGATGCCATAAGAATGTTTCATTTTTTGTCCTTCAATCATTAAAAATCTAACTCCTATAAATGAACAGCCAGTTTTCAACAAATGATCCCATTATTGAAAATAAGAGCTCTTTACTGTAAAACAAATTCAAAGCATGATACTTTGTGAATTATAATTTGTATTCATGAAACTATCAAGTGGTCCTGAAATCTGTGTGGAAAAAAGCACTTTTGGACTAGTTTATAAAGTTGATAATGTAGAGTGATGTGGTTTTCTCTTCAGTTTAGTTGTGCCCTGTTCACCCCACTAGCTGGGACTCCCCAAGTCACACTGGGAGGTTGAAGGCAAGCATGTGCTTCCTCTGATTCACCTGAAGCTCCACCACATCTTTGGACAGCTTCGACATGCCTGGAGGAGAACACTAATCACTAGTTCTGTTGGATCAGCTAACAGACACCCACACTGGCTAACAACAGAAGGCATTTTTAGCAACTTATACTTAAGTGTTATGCTTATCAAGATTGTAACATAACAAAAGAAAATGCCAGCAAATGTGTGGATACACATTGCTTTCTATATAGATGCAGTTCTGTTTTAATATAAATGTGCAATGCTGTTGAAACAAAATATAAATAACTTTTTTTTATATAAATAACTTTAGAATATTAATTGTTTGTGTGTGTGTGTGTGTGTGTGTGTGTGTGTGTGTGTGAGAGAGGGAGAGAGAGAGAGAGAGAGAGAGTGAGAGA